>SEYY01016193.1:0-2500 GCA_009176605.1 Armadillidium nasatum
AATTATGATACTAAACTTACGATATTAATTATGATATATTATGATAAACTCTTTAATAAAGAAGCTTGCTTAATTAATACATAAAGTTTGTTCAATCTAGACGAAGTTTTAAGATCAAAAGAAAGATTAAATTATCATCAATTGTCGCGGTCAAAAAGTTTCCTTTATGAAGAAAATGTTTATTTTAGTTATGAAATAATGAAAAGAGAAACTTTTTTTATTTTATTTTTTTTTATATTTATTTATTTTATTTATTCATTTATTTTTTTTCTTAAATTTAGATTTTAAGAAAAATAAAAAATAAATGTAATTAATTAAATTTTTAATATATATATATATTATATATATATATATATATATATATATATATATATATATATATATATATATATATATATATATATATATATATATATATATATATATATATATATATATATATATATATATATATATATATACTCTCTGTTGCTCTTCTTTCCAGATTTGTTCTTCCCTTTTTCTAAACTTTCCGTAAAGTTTTAAAAGTATTCAATTTAAATTTTAGGTGGATCATTGTGTTTGTTTACATTCAGCCTTATTAAAGCTGAAAATATTTCAAATCGTGGTTCCTCTTAGAAACATCAAGTGTCATTCCAAATTTAATAATTTTTTGTTTTGTTAAAAACAATGATTACTTGTTAAGAATCCTGAATTTATCAAAAACATTAGTGGTAAGAAATAACGTCTCTTTTATGCTATCCATTTTGGTCTTGGCGTCATTCCTTTAGCTTCCAGCGAGTTATCGTAGGTTCTCTGTTCAAATGGTTCGGGATCTCCTTCAATTAATAATAAATCACAGGCCGCTATCATTCAATGAAGACTTTTGCGTTGATAGTCTCGAATGCTCCTCGTCGTGCTGCATCTGTAAACGTGAGTCATTCTGCTCTATCCCTCAACCTTGCTCATAACGATACCATTCACGCTCCCCAGATGATCAGTCCTTTTTCTGAATCACAACGGCAACAAGTTTGCAGTTATCATTTATTCTTCGGAACTAATGTGCATTCCTGTACACCATGGTGTTCCTGGCATGTTAAATATACAATCATCGTCAAATCATTCTCTCGTTCGGTTTGTTCGACTCCAGTTCGCACTCCAGACAGGCCTACGATGCATCGATCTCCAATTCCAGCTCCTTGTTCATCATCTGTGGCTCGTAATTCAGACAAATCACTACTACCACCACCACCACCCTCCAGTTATAATAATAATAACAATAATAAAATAATAATAATAATAATAATAATAATAATAATAATAATAATAATAATAATAATAATAATAATAATAATAAATAATAATAATAATAATAATAATAATAAAAATAAAAATATAATAATAATAATAATATAATAAATAATATAATAATAATAATAATATACAATACATAAATAAGCAAAAACACGATATAAGTCATAGAGAAAACGTCGTCCCAAATACCTTCTTTTACATTTCGGTAAAAATCTTTAATACTAAGGAAAATTTTTTTGTGACACAGGCACTTTTGTCAGCGTTTTTCTCCCAGCCTTGACCAAAGGATACCCTTCAAATCCATCCGCTGTTCGTGCATTCGCAGCTAATGGTTCTTCTTTCACTTGTTATGGAGATTTTACCAATACTATTGGTTTGTCTACATTAAGGCATGAAATTCAATGGAATATCGTGGTTTTTGACGTGATTAACCCTTTGTTTGGGATGGACGTTTTCCACTACTATGCTCTACTAATCGACTGAGGAAATTTAACTATCATAAACTCTAAAACCGATCATCGATTCAATTTAGATTCTTGTGAAGCTTCCTCTCCCATACTTTTAAATACCTCTGTTTCTTTCTGTTATAGACCATCTGTTACGTGAGTTCCCTAACCTTGCTCGCCTCTTAATTCTCTCTGCAGTTCTGGCTCTTCCTCTTGGGTGTTTAATATGCTGGAAACTGGAAATTCCAACCCTGTTTTCGCCATAGTGAGAGGCCTAGCATAGGACAAGCTCGCCGTCCAGAACACGAATTCTCCACTCTTTTAAAATCAGGTATCATTTGAACCTCTAAATCCCCTAGTGTTTCTCCCATTCATCACGTCCCTAAGATGGAACCAGAGAAGTAGATATATTAGATCCCTTAATGCTGTGATATGGCCCGACCGCTATCCTTTATCCTTTATCAACAGCATATCCACAAAACTGCATGTTGCATCCGTGTTTGGAAAAGTAGATTTACCGAGGGCCTACAACCAGATCCGTATACATCAGGATGACGTTGAGAAAAAAATCGTTATTACTAAATTTGCCCTTTTCGAGTTTTTTTTATGTCATTTGATCTTCGTAACGCTGGGGTTACCTTTCAGAGTTTCATGGATATTATATTTCGTGATATCCCTTTCTTATTTGTTTATATGAATGACCTCATTTTATCTTCTTGTGAGGAGGATCACGCTTCTCACCTTCGTTAGGTCTTCCATCT
>SEYY01016195.1:0-7500 GCA_009176605.1 Armadillidium nasatum
AAGGCGCCTCAGAACACCCAACCTCTTAGAAGCTTGTTTAGAAAGAGAGGTAATGTGATCTTTCCAAGAAAGATCACGAGAAAAAGAAACACCAGAATATTAAGGAGAGACGAAGGTTTGAGTTGCATGTTTTCGAAGAAGATATCGTAGTTGTGTGGAAGATTGTGTCGAGTGGAGAGATGGAGGAATTAAGTTTTTGAGGCATTGAAAACGACCATGTTTTCTCTGCCCCAATTTGAAATGAGAGATACATCAGAGGTTAGTTGCTCCAAGGCCACCCCTCCTTGCCTCTAATGAAGGGTGGAGTCTTCAGCATAAGAGTGGATAGGAGATGAAGTAAGAGAGAGAAGGTCATTAATGAAAAGGAGAAAAAGTGTTGGGGATAGGACAGATCCTTGAGGAACACCACTATTAATAGATTTATAGGATGAACGGTGGCCGTCTACAACAGCGGCTATAGAACGACCAGAAAGGAAATCAGAGAGAAGGCCACAGAGAGAAGGATAGATTCCGAAAGAGGGAAGTTTGGAAATCAAAGCTTTGTGCCAGATCTATCGAAAGCTTTTAAAAAAGATTCACCGAAATGCCGAAGAGCGGAGGACCAAGAGTCAGAGGAAGGAAAAAAGATCCCCAGTAGAGCGTTTCTTACGAAAGCCATACTGGCGATCAGAGATAAGATTAGAAGAATTGAGATGTTTCCAAATCTTCCTGTTAAGGATAGATTCGAAAACTTTAGAAAGAACGGAGGTTAAAGAAATAGGACGACAGTTAGAGGGTTGAGAGGGGTCCCCCTTCTTCGGCACAGGCTGAATGAGTGCACGTTTCCAGCAAGAAGGAAAGGTTGCAGTAGAAAGACATAGACGAAATAGTTTACCAAGGCAGGGCAAGCTTGGAAGCACAAGTTTGAGAACCACAGGAGAATACCTCAGGACCGTACGCCTTCTTAGTGTTAAGCTCAGAGAGAGCAGAAGTGACGTCTTTAGAACAAATTACAATTTTAGGCATAAATGAGTTGGAGGGCGTTGAAGGAGTAGGAACAGCTCCGGAATCGTCTAAGGTTAAATTTAAGGCAAAAGTATGAGCAAAGAGTTCAGCTTTAGAGGAAGGCAAAACGGCAGTTGAACCGTCGGAAGATACTAGAGGAGGGAAAGAGGAAGAAGCAAAGTTAGAGTTGACATTTTTTGCAAAATGCCAGAAAGGGCGAGAGGAAGAAGAGCCAGAAAGATTATTGCATTTGCGACGGAGAAAAGAGTTTTTGGTGTCTCGAAGAATAGATTTTGCACGATTCCGGGATGAAATATAAGTTGCGTGAGTTTCTGGAGTTTGAAGACGACGGTAATCCCTGAAGGCAGCAGTAGTATAGGTGGTGAGATCGACTGCAGTTAGGCTTAATAAAAAAAAAAAAAAAAAATTCCCGAACGGACTTTTCTGCATTTGCGTGCAATCCTGCATTCTCAGCGACCTCCCTGACATTTTCTTTATCGGTTCAGGGACTCACGCGGACCCACGGACCCCGGATCCCAGATTCGATCCAATTTCAGCCGGACTGAACCGCAAAGAAAATGGTCAGGAAAGAGAGTGAGGTGAACGCAGACTTTAGGCCAATTTCAATGTGTTGAACCCCCCAAAATGATGTCAGGAAAGAGCGTGAGGTCAATCTGAGCGAAGTGATTTGCATTGCAAATCAAAATCCCGTTCGGGAAATTTTTTTTTTCGTTAAGCCTAACTGCAGTCGATCTCACCACCTATACTACTTGCAGCATCCCTGCGGCGGATAGCACGAGAACAAGCAGTTAAACCAAGGTTTATTAGGTTTAGTGGAAGGGAAAGAATATGGAATGTACGCCTCCATGCCAGAGAGAATCACCTCGGTTATGCGCTCTGCACACTCCGAGGGACCCCTCCCACGGAAGCAATAATCATTCCGTGGGAAATCAAAGAAGTACAACTGCAAGTTCGACCATTAGGCACCGAAATGCCAAAAACGTCTCCTCGCCGAAGGCGGGGGTCGTTTTTGCGGAAGACTTGAAGAGACAGGACAAGATACAGAGATAAGAAGATGAATGAACCCATAGGAGGAAAGAGTTAACATAAGGAGAAGGATTGGAAGTTAGAAAAAGGTCTAGAATGTTGGGTTCATCACCGAGACGGTCAGGGATACGGGTAGGGAGATGCACCAACTGCTCAAGGTTGAAGGTTGTCTGGATAGAAAATTGGAAGGCGAGTTCACCAGCTGGATCATGAGAACTAGATGAAAACCATTGGCGGTGGTGAACATTGAAATCGCCTAAAATGATGATTTCGGAGAAAAGAGAAGAAGAAAGAATTTGTTCTATTTTGGAGTTAAGATTGTCGAAGAATTTTGGATAGTCTGTAGAGTTAGGAGATAAGTAGACAGAACAAATGAATTTAGTAGTAGAGTTGCAAGAAAGTTTAAGCCATAAAGTAGAGAATTCAGAAGACTCCAATATATTATATAATATATATATATTATATATATATATAAATATATATATATATATATATATATATATATAATATATATAATATATAATATTATATATATATATATATATATATATATATATTTATTTATTTTTTTTTTTCAGGTCTATGGGGAGCTCGACACACACTATCCCTAATGATTTTCCTTGCCCTTAGCTGCGATTACGCCCTTCGAGTTAATTTATCAGTAGCTATTGTGGCAATGGTAAATGATACTTCAAGCTCTACTACAGACAATACTTCAACCTCTGACCAATGTCCTTACCCCGATGACCAAGACACTGACGATCACTATGGAGGATCGGTAGGAATTTCTTAAATGATAAGATTGTAAAATCAACTTAAATGAAATATTATTATTATTATTATTATTATTATTATTATTATTATTATTATTATTATTATTATTATTATTATTATTATTATTATTATTATTATATTATTTATTATCTTTATTATTATTATTATTATTATTATTATTATTATTATTATTATTATTATTATTATATATTATTATTATTATTATTATTATTATTATTATTATTATTATTATTATTATTATTTATTATTATTATATTATTATTTTTTGTTAATTATTATTATTATTATTATTATTATTATTATTATTATTATTATTATTTTTATTGTTAATGTTGTTATATTATTATTATTATTATTATTATTATTATTATTATTATTATTATTGCTTCAAAGATTTTTATTACCATCCGAGTTAATAATGTAATTAGCTCTACATACATAAACTCTTTAGAATTTATATATTAGCATGTGAATAACGTAAACAATGCATTCACGTATACTCATAAAATATCTTTTGTTTTCTGTTTGTTTGCCAGAAACACATGTCTTCGCTGTAATGGTAATTAAAGCTACATCTAATTGCCAGTAATCACTACTTTTCATATATATATATATATATATATATATATATATATATATATATATATATATATATATATATATATATATATATATATATATATATATATATATATATATATATATATATATATATATATCAAAAGGCTAAATTTAGCAGGCTCTCCAGTGGATTTGAGCATTAAAACTATATCCGGTACAGAATTTACAAAATCAATTAAGTGCAAAAATCTGATCCTGCAAGGTTTGAGGTCAAATGAGATGCTACATCTACGGTCTTCGTACGTGAAAGAGGATATCGCGGCAGATAGAGGAAGCATTCCTAGTAAAGAAATTGCAAAGAAGCATGAACATCTGCATGAATTATGCGACGAAATAGTAACAGAGATCCCAACGTTGGAAAAAGAAATGCTAATTGGTATTGATTGCCCAGAAGCTCTTGAGCCTTTTAAGGGTGATTACAGGAAGAAAGGGCTCACCCTTCGGATTTCAAATCTCGTCTAGGGTGGGGTATTATTGGAATAACACCAGAGGCTGCAAGCAACTCTCCACAAGCAAGCGAAACCAAAGTAATAGTTAATCACTCTATAGTAACATTCCGATCCGAAACTAAAGAGTTGAACAAGCACGAAAATGTCAAAAAGGATGAAAGAACAAGGTCTGAATGTTATACAGAGGAATCCAAAGACAAAATGAAGGAAGAGGTAGACAAGCTTAATACATTGTTGAAAAATGAAACTACCTTGAAACTCGAATTTGAAAACAAGCTTAATACTAAAGAGAATACTTAATACTAAGACAGGTTGGAGCTCGAAAATCAGAAGAAAGTTCTGATCAGAGATTTAGGAAATATCAAAGTGCATCTGAATGAGAAAGAGAATCTTCTTCAAGAGAAAGTATCTATTATTAGGGAACTTCAGGAATCAAAACGGATGCTGAAGTCTAAAGTTGAAAATGTTTTAAAATGTAAAGAAAATGACCGTCTTCTCAATGAAGAACAAAAGGCAGAATTAAAGCAACAGAGATTGTTAGAAAGGCAAAGCTTAGAAACACTATTAAGCGAAAAGGAAAGAGATAAGAGAAACCTTTTAGATATTATCCAAGAAAGGGAAGAAACTGAACAGAAAATGGCAAACTTTATAAAGGAAAGAGAATTAGAAATTAAGAGCCTTCATGCTGTAAATGAAAGCGAAAAACGAAAACTTGAGTAAAGAAATAAGCGAAGTGAACTCTGAAATACAAAGGTTGAGAGAATTGTTGACGGAAAGGGATCAGGTGATGCTTAAAGCAAAAAAAGAAAATAAAGATTCGATAAAGGAAGGGCAAGATGCCGGTGCAGAGCATATTAATGAAAAACCTGTCGTAATATCAAAGCTTGAAAATGAAAGGGCAGAGGTACTTCCTCAAATGAAAAATAACAAGAAAAGTATGCAAACCAAATTGGAAATGTTTCGAGAAAGGAGTAAAAGGGAGTTTTCTGAAACAAATAAAGAGAAGCAGAAGACGAAAGTTCAGCTTGAAAAGGAAAAGAAAGGTGTTTTGATAAAAGGGAGAATAAAGAAGGTTCATTTTGAGAAACTTAAAAAAGGAAAGGAAAGGACTCCTATAAAAAATGAAAATACCAGAAACAACTGGAGATCAGTGATAGCAAGAAAGGCCTTTGTAGGCCAAGACAGACGTGCTAAAAGAGCTTGGTTAAGATTTGGCAAACGGAATTTAGGTAATCCATAGGAAGAGAAAGAAACGACCTGTACATCCTGTGGTCCTGTCAATGCCGCGAGGGACCGGGGATCCCCACCAAGGAGCCATATTTAGTGCAAAGTTATCTCAACTTTGGGGGAGCCATGTGAGTGACTTTGTTGTGCACAAGACTAAGTTAAGTGCACTTCGCGCCAATAAACTGAGTCACCTTTGCAGCCCGCATCCCTCTCCTTTCTCGCTTCTGTATCAGATTGGGTTTAGAGCTGTGAGATTCATAATCGGTGCGTTTAATTCTTATGTTTTGTGTTTTATCTTTTTATTTTATCACATATATGAATATTAAATTGTTGTTCTGTTCTTTTCAGAATAACCTATAAATTAGCGGATAAACTGTAATAAACTTTTCCAAGAAATATCAGTTAATTTACCGAGTAATTTGTTTAGTCACAACTCTAAAGCCTCCAAGCCGGTTCTCATCACCTGAGACCGTCATATATATATATATATATATATATATATATATATATATATATATATATATATATATATATATATATATATATATATATATATATATATATATATATATATATATACCTGTTAACCAGTATTTCTTCCCTTTCCACGTACGGTTGCAGGAATATGAATAATTTCTGCAGCCGACACCACCCTGCATCATGCGGGATATGGTGCTGAGTATAAAATAATATATATATATATATAATATATATATTATATATATATATATATATATATATATATATATATATATATATATATAGTGATGGCATCCTCATTGATGAGGATGCATCCGCTGAGCATCCTCATAAAATTAACATCCGCATCCGCATCATCCGCACTTCTCCAAAATTCGACATCCGCATCCGCAAATTAGAAAATATGACATCCGATCCATCACTAATATAATAATATATATATATATATATATATATATATATATATATATATATAATATATAATATATATATATATATATATATATATATATATATATATATATATATATATATATATATATATATATATATATATATATATATATATATATATATAATATATATATATATATATATATATATATTCTTCTTTCTTTTCTGCTCCCTCAAAACTTAACACTAGGAAGCCGTACGGTCCTAATGGTATCCTTCCTGTGGTTCTCAAAACTTATGCTTCAGAGCTTGCACCCTTCCTTGGAAAACTATTTCGTTTATTTATTTCTACTTCAACCTTCCCTTCTTACTCTAAACGTGCGCTCATTCAGCCTGTGCCGAAAAGGGGGGACCCCTCTCAACCCTCTAACTGTCGTCTCAAATTTCTTTAACCTCCGTTATTTCCAAAGATTTTGAATCTATCCTTAACAGGAATATTTGGAAACATCTCAATTCGCCAGTTTGGTTTTTGTAAGAAACGCTCTATTGGTGATTTTCTTTCCCTTCTATCTGACTCTTGTTTTTCCCCTCTTCGTCATTTCATTTCGGTGAATTTATTGCTGCCGCGCTGGACTTATCCAAAGCTTTCGGTAGAGAGTTTGTGGCAAAACTTTGATTTCCAAACTTTCTAATCCCCAACCCTTTCTAATCCACTCCTATGCCGATGATTCCACCTTTTATTAATCTTTTTAATTTGAAAGGCAGCTCTCCCAACAGCAGTTAATAGAAGCAAATATTTTTGTTTTCAATGCCACCAAAACTCAATACCTCCATCTCTCTGCTCGACACAATCTTCCACACAACTATATATCTTCTTCAAAATCACACAACTCTAATATTCATCTGTCCTTAATATTCTTGGTGTTTCTTTTACTGTGATCTTTCTTGGAAAGATTACATTACTTCTCTTCCTAAATAAGCTTCTAGGAGGTTAGGTGTTTTGAGTAGCCTTCAGAATTTCTTCACAAAATCCTAGTTGCTTGCTCATTATATGAGTGTTGTTTACCCATGTATGGGAAACTCATCACACATCTGTGGTGGCTCCACACATAGAGCTCCTCTCGAAAAGGTGGAGTCTAGGGCTTTTCATATTATAAAGACTGAAGGCTGAAATACGGTATGAAACGTTCACATTGCATTAAATAAGGATGTGGAAACGCTTGGTATTAACCTTTCTAATTAGATTAAGATTCTTCAGGAAAGAAGCTAACTCAACTTTACATATATATATATATATATATATATATATATATATATATATATATATATATATATATATATATATATATATATATATATATATATATATATAATATATATATATATATATATATATATATATATTTTTTTTTTTTTTTTTTTTTTTTTTTTTTTTCACCATACTCCAGGTAGGAACTTTCGTCCTGTCAGTAGGATCTTCGAGGAAGATCCTTGGGTTTCTAGG
>SEYY01016195.1:10000-25000 GCA_009176605.1 Armadillidium nasatum
AAAATAGATATGCTGCTTCACCAAATAATTTTATTAATTTCTTTAAATAAATAATAATAATAATAAAAATTATATTAAAAATAATAATTTTATTTAAATAAATATGTGTTGCTTCAAAAAATATTTTAATAATAATTTTATTATTTTTATAATAAAATTTAACTCTCAACAAGAACATATGCGTATCCCTTTGGGATACGCAAATGAGCTTATTATTATTATTATTATTGTTGCAGAGAAACGGTGAATTTTATTGGAACGAAGCTACACAAGGCTTGATTTTAGGGTCCTTCTTTTGGGGTTATTTACTTACTAATATTCCTGGAGGGTTAATGAGCGAGTATTTTGGAGGAAAGATCGTGGGCGGCATTGGAATCACACTGACAGGGGTCTTGACACTCATATCGCCTTGGGCTGCTGGCGTCTCCAGCAAATTCTTCATTGTCATAAGATTCTTAGAAGGAATGGCTGAGGTAAGACGAAAACGTATTCTGAAAAAAAAAAGAAGAGTTTTTTTGTATTGTATATTTTATTTAATAACTTAATAATACTTTAATAATAATAATAATAATAATAATAATAATAATAATAATAATAATAATAATAATAATAATAATAATAATAATAATAATAATAATAATAATAATAATAATAATAATAATAACATAATTAATAATAATAATAATAATAATAATAATAATATAATAATAATAATAATAATAATAATAATAATAAAAATAATAATATAATATATAATAATAATAATAATAATAATAATAATAATAATAATAATAATAATAATAATAATAATAATTAATAATAATAATAATAATAATAATAATAATAATAATAATAATAATAATAATAATAATAATAATAATAATAATAATAATAATAATAATAATAATAATAATGATGATGTTGATGAGGTACTTTGAATTAAAGAAATAAAATATTCACAATTTAATTTCCTTCTGATAATTTCATTTCGTTGGGACAATTTTTGCAGTATAGTTTTACTATTTATTTAAATAAAATTTCAATTATTGAAAATCAAAATTTGGGCGATAAAAAAGTGGTAAAGTGTTGGCCCAATTCCTGTAAAATAGGAAATTAAAAATGAATTTGTTATTCAATAAACTCGGTCAAAAAGTCCTATTTTTTGATTTACACCTGATCGAATACTCCTATTACAGGGTGTATTTTATCCTGCAATAAACAACATCATTCCTAAATGGTACCCGAAGAAGGAAAGATCCAAGTTCTCAGCCTTTTTCTTCTCAGGTAATGTTGTGTTAGTTGTTATTTTATATAGCCTGCCAAAACATACCCTAAAATTTAAAAAAGTTAATACTGTTACAATATCAGGGGTTCCAGCCTTTTTTTATGCTTGTGGAACCCCTGAGGCCTAACTTGAACCCCTTAACTCATATTATGAACCCCTGAAATAAGATTTCCTTTTGAGAACCCCTTCAAAGCTTCTGTGGTTCCACCTGGGGGTTCATTGGACTGTGGTTGGGAATATGCACTCTACATTTGTGGTTATTTCATGGAAATGCATGACATGCGAACATGTGTCTTTCGGGGACGTAATCACCGTAACTCCGACCCATGAGTGGTTGGAAAATAATAATAATAATAATACTAAATCATTCTTATTTTTGTAGCTATGGAGATATGGAGTGTAGAATAAACTAAACCTCGTTATCATTTAGGGAATTCAAAAATCTTTAAGAAAACTTAATATCGATTGGTGGAAGTAACCAGATAAATAAATAAAATAAATAAATAAATAAATAAATAAATAAATAAATAAATTAAAGGTTAAATTTAATTTTGATTTTTTTTCTTCAAAGGAATGCAGTTTGGGATAGTTATTTCCATGACGCTTTCTGGCTATTTGTGTTCAACGGATTTTCTCGGAGGTTGGCCGTCTGCTTTTTATGTTCTTGGGTTTCTTACCGTCATCTGGGGAGTGTTGTGGTTCATCCTCATTAAAGATAATCCTCAAGATCATCCACGAATTTCTAAGGAAGAGTTACGTTATATTACAGACGGATGCCCCATTTTGAAAGTGAGTTCGATGATTGAGATCGGAGGAAATTTCAAGCGATATATCAAATATCTAATTTAAGTAATTACAATTGGCATAATCTGAACATTATGTAACCTGGTGTTAACCTGACATAGCTTAATCTCTCTGACAATTAGATATATTTTTGAATTATTCTTATTATAAATAAATAATATTCTAAAATATCTTAATAAAGAATAATGGTACACGTTACTGGAGGATGCCTGAAATGTCTAGATTTAATATTTTCAGATATAGTAATTAATATAAAAATATAAGCCTGCCCTAATATACCCCAAGGAACTAACTTTTTAATTTAACCTATAATCCTTACGTGCCATAATTGAACTTCTTGATTATTTAGAGAATAAAAAAGTTTAACACGATCATTCAAGAAACTTTAAAAAAAAGATATTTACTGACTCTGGTATCTTAAATCACATTTACAATATTTCTCTATAGTCTTTTTTTTCTCTCTATAGTCTTTTTTTTCTCTATAATGTTTATTTTCCTTTATAGTCTTTTTTTCTCTCTAATCTTTTTTTCTCTGTAATCTTTTTTTTTCTTCTTTATAGTCTTTTTTTTCTCTCTATAGTCTTTTTCTTTGGCTTTTCCTAAAAATTCAGTGAGTTAGAGTGAAGTAAACGTTAACAAAAACTGATGCATTAGTTTTGATTTCTAATTATTCTGCACTAATATATATATATATATATATATATATATATATATATATATATATATATATATATATATATATATATATATATATATATATATATATATATATATATATATATATATATATATATATATATATATATATATATATATATATATATATATATATAATATATATATATATATATATATATATATATATATATATATATATATATATATATATATATATATATATATATATATATATATATATATATATATATATATATCGGTATATATATATATCGGTATATATCGATCGAAAGATCGGTATCGGAAAAAAAGTATCGGTATCCCCTCCCCATTAAGGAAATTATGAAATCAAAAGTTTTCTGGGCAATCGCGATCTCTCATTTCGGTCAAAATTGGGGAAACTACACTCTACTGACCGAAATTCCAACGTATTTTGACAGCATTCTACATATCAAAATGGAAATGTAAGATATATATATATATATATATATATATATATATATATATATATATATATATATATATATATATATATATATATATATATATATATATATATATATATATATATATATATATATATATATATATATATATATATATATATATATATATATATATATATATATATATATATATATATATATATATATATTTTTACATCGCCACTGCTCACGGGCAAAGCCCTATTCAAGGAGGGGGTGCTAAAACAATAGAAGAGATAAAAAAACAACCCACACCTAACGCAAATTTCGCAGGTGAGCACAGACGTGGGTCTTAAAGGAATTTAGATTAAATTCAGCAGGAAACACAGAAGATGGAAGAGAATTCCACAAAACAGAGGTGGCTGGAAAGAAGGAGGCACCACAGCGAACAAGCCTGGAGTTGCCTATGTCCACGCAAAATTATGCGCGGACACTGCACCCCTTGTGCTACGAGGACGCGTAAAGGTGGAGGTACACGGGTGGATAATTCCCTCGAGCATTTGCCGCTTAGTACCTATAGAAAAGAGATAAGGCACCAACAACACGTCGCAAAGATAAAGGAGTCAAGTGAATTAGAATGAGCGGAGTTTATTAGTCTTTTAGCCTTTGACTCAACCCTATTCAAAAGACGGGTGAAGCCTGAGCCACCCCAGATATGAGAGCAGTACTCCATACAAGGGCGGATGAACCCTTGTATAATTGGAGTAACTGCGAGGAAGAAAAAAATTCTCGCAGTCTAAACAGAACTCCCAGCTTCTTTGAGGCCGCCCGAGCAACCATTGTGATGTGAGGTTTCCAAGACATTTTTTTTTTTATGTTAAGGCCAAGAATTTTATATTGTCAACAGGAGAGACGGAGAACCGTCGAAAGAAATAGAAAAGTTAGGAGGTGTCTTTGAGAGGGAGATTTCTAGAAGTTGAGTTTTTAAAGAGTTGAATTTCACAAGGTTGAGACGACCCCACTGGGAAATTCTATCCAGATCTGCAAGAATGGAATCGGAAAGATGAAGACGAGAGGCAACTCTAGATGCAAAGAAGGAGCAGATTTGAAATGAGTAGAAGAATGGAGGGTTGAGTCATCGGCATATGAATGGACAGGGTTAGATGAACAGCTAAGAAGATCATTAATGAAAAGTAAGAATAGAGTAGATAAGACAGAACCCTGAGGAACACCACTATTGATAGGGAAGGAAGAAGAAGTCGCTCCATCAACAACAGCCGAAATGGAACGATTAGAAAGAAACTAGACATAAGTAAGCAAAGAGAAGGAGGAAACCCAAAGGAGGGGAGCTTGGAAAGCAGTGACGCATGCCATACCCGGTCAAATGCCTTAGATATGTCAAGCGCCACCACACAAGTCTCCCATGTCCCTAAGGGCAGAAGACCATAAATCTGTGAGATAGGAAAGTATATCACCAGTAGACCTCGAACGTCGAAAGCCATACTGATGATCAGAAAGAAGGGAATGAGATTCCAGATGATCCAAGAAGTGAGAGTTGAGAAGGGTTTCAAAGATCTTAGACAGAATACAAGTGAGAGCTATAGGGCGATAGTTAGAAGGATCAGAGCGGCTACCCTTTTTCGGAATAGGCTGGACAATGCGTGCTTCCAACACTGAGGGAAAGTATTAGTATTGAGGCATAGAGAGTAGAAGTTGAACGAGGGGAGGAGCCAGCTCAGAAGCACACTCCCTTAAAACTCGGGGAGGAATGCCATCGGGCCGCTTGCCTTCCTAACGTTCATAGATTTCAGGTTTTATATATATATATATATATATATATTTATATATATATATATATATATATATATATATATATATATATATATATATATATATATATATATATATATATATATATATATATATATATATATATACTTGTTTAGAAAAAAATTTAATATTTATGTTAAAAATTTTTATATTTTTTTAACGATTATTTTGTACAATAATTTAACTTAGCATTACGAAAGAAATTTAAGAATAAGGTTGATATATATTTTCTGATAAGATAATCGCAAGTGAAAAACCATTCTACTTGTTTTTCAATAACCTTCCCATTGCAAAGAGATAAGTTCAGAAGGTTTAAATAATGAGTAATTTCAGTTATTCATTTTAACCTCACAAGAAGTCAGAAGAAAGTAACCAAAGCGAACCAACGTCTCCAGAGAAGTGGTGGCTAACATCATTTACTAATCGGTATAATAAGTCAGCAAGAGGACCATAAACAGCACCC
Organism: Armadillidium nasatum; assembly: GCA_009176605.1. Classification (NCBI taxonomy): domain Eukaryota; kingdom Metazoa; phylum Arthropoda; class Malacostraca; order Isopoda; family Armadillidiidae; genus Armadillidium; species Armadillidium nasatum. The sequence goes on from SEYY01016195.1 coordinate 15,486, forward strand.
AGTCTCCTGAAAATTCCTCTCAAAATCTTTGCGCCTTTTAATGGATAATAATGAGTTTTCACCTATTAATTAATCCAAACACCACTATAAAGTGGTGACCCTGGAGTGACTCCAGTTTTACTGGACATCAAAGACTTCGCTGACCCATCGTCATGACTCTCCCGACCAAGAACAGTCACGAGAACAGGAGGAGAATAAAGTAGTCTAAAAATTAAGCCGCCACTTTCTCTGAAACCTTCGTACCAACATGGCTTCGTGTTCTAGAAGCTCAATTTCATCTGGCAAAAATATCTTCTACAAGGACCACGTACTTCCATTAAAAACGCTGCTTCTCAAGAAACCTAACAACATGATCCAACCCTTCAATTCTTCTGGTTCAACTCGACTCAACTAAAACTAATAGCGAACTGCAGTTAGACGTCTACTGGAGCAATTTTACACCAGATGCTTTATGGTTAACTTGTCCCTTTGGATTTCTACTGCAAAGAAGCTATTAGAAGCATCCCAAGTTTACTCTACATTCAAAAAAAGTTTTTTTTTGCAAGTGACTCTTCATTCACCTCATCAACCGCTCATTTCTACAAAGTAATCATCCTCCCATAGGCTACAACCGCTTATCGCAGGTCGTTAAGACAGTGTGGTTGTTGCTGTGCATATATATATATATATATATATATATATATATATATATATATATATATATATATATATATATATATATATATATATATATATATATATATATATATATATATATATATATATCCCCTAACTATCCTTGAAATTTGTCTCTGAAGACGCTTCGGTTTCTGACGGTAAGGTGGGGCTGTAATCGTTGATGGAATGAGCAGGTTTATTCATTCTTCATCTAAATCTTTCTCTCCTCAAAATTCATGGTTCGATCGCGCATGGTCTCGTGACATTCAAGCTAGAGACATCGCGTATCGAGAATGAAAAAAATTCTCCTTCTCCTATCACTTTCTAAATTTTATTCAGCTCGGAATCGTTGCAGTGATATTCTTCGACGTTCAAAGCGGACATTCACTAAACGAAGATGTTCTGAGATCCTAAATTCTCCAACTGATAAATTTGTCTGACCTCTTGCCAAAACCCTCTCTAACAATTTCTGTAAATCTTCCTTTCCTCCTCTAGTTCGCTCTGATAGTTCCGTTGATAACACTTCATCTAGAAGGACCAATCTCTTCGGCCCCCTGTTCTCTTCTAATTCGGCCCAGGGAGACTCCAGCATTTCTCCTACTTCTTCTCCTCTCAGATATCCCATGCCTTTACCTGTGATTACATTTGATCAGGTGCATGAGCTTCTGAAATCTATGAACGTTAGGAGGGCAAGCGCCCGGGTGACACTTCCTCCCAGAGTTTTATGAGAGTGTGCTTCTGAATTTGCACCGTCCATCATTCAACTTTTCTCTCTATGCCTCAATACTAGAACATTCTCCCAGTGTTGGAAACGCATATTAGTTCAACCTATTTCGAAGAAAGGTAGCCTCTCTGATCCTTCTAACTATTGCCCTATACTTCTCATTTGTATTCTGTCTAAGATCTTTGAAACCCTTCTCAACTCTCATTTCTTAGATCATCTGGAATCCCATTACCTTCTTTCTGATCATCAGTATTTCTTTCGACGCTCGATGTCTACTGGTGATATACTTTCATATCTAACAGATTTATGGTCTTCTGCCCTTAGAGAGTATGGGGAGACTTGCGTGGTGGCGCTTGACATATCTAAGAAATTTGATCGGGTATGGCATGCGTCACTGCTTTCCAAGCTCCCCTCCTTTGGATTTCTTCCTTCTCTTTGCTTACTTATGTCTATCTTCTTTCTAATCGTTCTATTTAGGCTGTTGTTGATAGAGCAACTTCTTCCTTTTCTATCAATAGTGGTGTTCCTCAGGGTTCTGTCTTGAATGCTACTCTATTCTTACTTTTCATTAATGATCTCAGCTGCTTCTAACCCTATCCATTCATATGTTGATAACTCAACTCTCCCGTTCTTCTTTACTCATTTCGAATCTGCTCCCAGTTTTGCATCTAGAGTTGCCTCTCACCTTCATCTTTCCGATTCCTTTCATATTCATTCCATTCTATTCATATTCCATTCATATATATTCCATTAATATATATTTCCCAGTGGGGTAATCTCAACCTTGTGAAATTCAACTCTTTAAAAACAACTTCTTGAAATCTCCCTCTCAAAGGCACCTCCTAACTTTTCTATTTCCCTCGATGGCTCCCCTGTCTCTCCTATTGACAACATAAGCATTCTTGGCCTTCACATAAACCAAAAAAAAAAAAATGTCTTGGAAACCTTATATCAATGGTTTCTAGGGCGGCCTCAAAGAAGCTGGGAGTTCTGTATAGACTGCAAGAAATTTTTACTTCTTCGCAGTTACTTCAATTATACAAGGGTCTCATCCGCCCTTGTATGGAGCACTGCTCTCATATCTGGGGTGGTTCAGGTTTCACCAGTCTTTTTAATAGAGTTGGGTCAAATAAAATTGTTCCGCTCATTCTAATTCTCTTTACCTTTTATCTTTGTGATGTGACGTTGGTGCCTTGTCTCTTTTCTGTATGTACCATAGAGGCAAATGCTCGAGGGACCTGTCCACTCGTATGATAAAACCTTACGGCAGCCTGGTAGCAGAAGGGGTGCATTGTTTGCAAATAATTTTTGTGTTGACATTGGCTATCCCAGGCTTGTCCTCTGTGGTGCCTCCTTCTTTACAGCTCCCTCTGATTTGTGGAATTCTGTCTCAACTTCTGTGTTTCCTGCCTAATTTAATCTCAATTACTTTAAAGCCGATATCTGTGCTCACCTACGAAATTTGAGTTAGGTGGGACTTGTAGGGTTGTTTTATTTTTTTTATTGCTTTACCACCCCCTCCTTGAATAGGGCTCTTCCCGTGAGCGGTGGTCATGTGTTAAAGAATATATATATATATATATATATATATATATATATATATATATATATATATATATATATATATATATATATATATATATATATATATATATATATATATATATATATATTTTTTTTTTATACATCACACCGTATCCCGCATAATGCAGGGTGGCGTCAACTGCAGGAAAATTCCTGCAGTCGTACATGGGAAGACAAAAAAAATGGTTAGAAGGAATCCCAAACCCTAGAACCATGCGAAGAACTATTCTTCATGATCCAGCCTTGTCGCCCAATCCAATCTCGTGTTTTATATTTTATATTCGTAATGCTAAATGTTGAAATTTTCACTTAAGCCGAAAGTATGTTATTTGAAAGTTTTGTTGCTCCTCCACAAAATTTTGATAATAAGTTAATTGCGATTTATTAAATTTTGTTTTATGAAAATATTATTTTTAAGTTCGAAAAATAATTTCCTTTTCAGTACAATTCTACAGCGTACTCTAAACAAACCTTCCAATTTTCTTCTCTCTCTTCTCTTCTCTTCTCTTCTCTTCTCTTCTCTTCTCTCTCTCTACTTTTCTCTTCACTTTTCATCTCTTCTCTTCTCTTCTCTTCCAACTGATTCTTCTATCTTTTCATTTCCTTTCTGGTTTAAGCACCTCCACTCATGACGACAGCCAAATCATATATATATATATATATATATATATATATATATATATATATATATATATATATATATATATATATATATATATATATATATATATATATATATATATATATATATATATATATATATATATATATATATATATATGCAGAATGGACTCTATACAGCCCTACCTTATATAGGAGGTTGGATCTTCTCTAACTTGTTTGGTTATTTTTCGGATATTCTTCTGAAAAAAAACATTTTGGCTCTTGTTCAAGTTCGTCGTTGGGCCATGGTAGCAGGTACGATTTGGAGGTACAAGAAATTTGAATGTTTAATTATGAGAAGCGTTACGAGCACCCTGAATAGAAGGTTTTCTTCTCTCAAAAGTAGTATAGGGCGCACTTTCGACAAATGCCAAATTTAGCTACTTCTCGACAGAATCTGTCAACCTAACTCTAACGAGATTTTGATTTGCAATGCAAATCACTCAGCTCAAATTGACCTCACGCTCTTTCCTGACACTATTTTGGGGGTTCAACCCATTGAAATTGGCCTCAAGTCTGGGGAAGGGGTCCCCGTGGGGCCCCGTGAACCCTCCAAAAATGGTATCAGGAAGTTGCCTGAGTTTGCAAAATCGCTGCGTTCACCTCATTCTCTTTCCGGACCATTTTCTTTGAGGTTCAGTCCTGCTTAAATTGGTTCGAATCTGAGGGTCCGGGGATCCGGAGGTCCGCGTGGGTCCGTGAACCAGCAAAGAAAAGGTCAGGAAGGTTCCTGAGAATGCAGCATTGCACGCCAATGAAGAAAAGACCGTTTGGCTTAGGTTGCCAGGTTCTGTCGAGAAGTAGCTAAATCTGGCATCTGTCGAAAGTGCGCCCTACACTACTTTTGAGAGAAGAAAACCTTCTATTCAGAGTGCTCGTAACGTTTATTTTGTGAAAATTAGTTTTGTACTTAGTTAACTAATATGTATTAATTACTTAATTCGTTACATAGACTAAGTTTATATATTCAATAATAATTTTTTTATTATTTATATCTTATTTAAAAATTACTATAAAACCTAAAATTAAAGTTACAGAACATTAAATTTGAAAAGTATGTTGATTTGTAATCTCTAAACGTTCCAGATACCGCTATTTATATATTTATAACATTCATTTTATTATTGTACATAAGATATGCTTTCAATTAAAAAATCTTTAGATGCTTAAAAGTCAATCTGTAATTAAAAATTAATAATAAATCAAAATTATTGCCTTTTTAATTATATATTCCTTTATATGAAGATACCATATCTGTCCCCATTCGAAAAATGTTCTCCTGCCATGCACGTACTCTAGTATTAATACTAAATTTCAAAAACATTTGAAAATATATTTTTTTAAGTAAAAATTTGAAGCTGCATGATACAATTAAAAAGAACTAAAATTATTCATAAATATATTTTAATAAACAAGAAAAATAAGAAGCAATTTCTATGTTTTATTTAATTAATAATTACTAATTAATGTCATTAGCATAGCCCCTGAATTACAAACTAATTCTAATTAATCTTCATAATCTATTAGCACTCTACGGACCAATGGTGTGCTTAATTGGCATGTGCTTCGTCGATTGCAACTCAGCTGCAGCCGTTGCCATTCTATTCTTAGGAGGAACATTAAACGGGGCGATGTTCTGTGGTTACATGTGCTCTCATGCTGATATTTCTCCAAGATTTTCGGCATCTCTTATGGGAATAACAAATACCATAGCCACTATTCCAGGCTTTGTTTCTCCGGCCATTACTGGAGCAATAACAAATAATAATGTAAGATATATATATATATATATATATATATATATATATATATATATATATATATATATATATATATATATATATATATATATATATATATATATATATATATATATATATATATATATATATATATATATATATATAGAAAAAAGGTTGGAAGAAGGTAAGGAGAACGTGTATACAATGAAGAATGAAAAGCTCTTCTAGCTAAAATAAAATAGTCTGATCTCTGCAGCTCTTGCCTTGTTCTAAACTCAAAATTGTGGCAAATTTTCAGTAATTGGAGTATTAGATGATTCCAATGTTCAGCACCTCAAAGCCCCTTCTCTTATAGTTATAGAGAAAGAGCTACTGTTATCTATGTACTATCGATAAAACCTGTCGAATTTTCTTTAGAATTATTTTTTTTTAATAATATTTATGTATTTTTTCTTTCACCTTTCTGTAACCTTTGATTCATTTCATTATTAAATAACATTTTATCTGTCACTTGAGAACTTATCAGCTGATGATTTATTCCAGAATTACTTTAATATTTCTTTTGTAAAACTTCACATCTTGCCATAAATAAAAGATATTTAAAAGGCACCTTTTGGGTAACTGACTCTTGGTCTTTCTCATATTTATAATAGAGACAGAGAAAATTATGGTATTTTTTAATATCTCAATTGTTCACTTCCCTTATAAATATATTTAACTTAATAATCTTCCAAACATCTATTATATATCCGAAAACAAACAACTCAAACATATTTGTTCTTCAACTTTTGTTAGTTTCCTATTTTCGAGATTTTTCTTGGAGTAAACAGATTATTATTACTCCACTTAATTAAGCAAACTCCTACAAGCACGAGATTCTGAAATATCTCCAGAAAGTCTTCACACTGTCGTAGTTGGATACTCTTTATGAGGATGTTGTCATTTTTCGCACGAAGCAAATTCTTTATCCGTACAGCAGTTTTTTATCTCAATTAAATCAATTGACAGACTCAATTAAATTCACTGTTGAAACACAGAATAACACTGAATTTCTTTTCTTAATGTTCTAGTAGAATAGAACAACGAATATTTGTCATTTAAAATATATAGAAAGCCAACCTTATGTAACTAATTACTTCACGCGTTCTCTGAACATCCCTTATATATAAAACAGAAAATTATTTTTAATACATTTCTGCGTTCACGAAATATAACTGACCCCATATTTTTGGAAGAAAAAATTGATTTGGAATTTCTACAGTTTCAATCACTTGGCTACTCACTTTATTTCATTAATATACAATATTTTAGAGCAAAGTTACATTTACTCAACGATAAGATTTCCTCTGGTCATATTGTTCCTAAAAATGCAATTGTTGTACCATATAGTGAGTCAATAATGTCATTGCAATTCACCATAGTCACACTCTGTGACATACATCTGATTTTTAATTTTCCAGTCAAAATCTCATGTACAGCTTTCACCGAAAAGCTGGGTGGTGTCTACTTGATCTTCTGTACTACATGTACTATATCCTATATTGGCGAAACTTTAAAATCCTTAGCATTTCGTATCAAACAACATAAAGCAGACATAAGGGATACAATAAAAGTAATGCCATTTTCTTACACAATACAAATCAACACAAAATAAATTGAGATAACGCTATATTTATATTTGAATCAAAATTAAATTCCCTAAATAGAATAATTGAGTAATTTTTTTTTATAAAAACACTACATAATTGCAATGCGTCCTCTGAATTTTTTGAGCTTAATACAGTTTTGGTAGGCTTTATGAAATCCATTTTTAAAAGACTTTTTCATAGTTAAAGATGGCTAGTTTGTAGAATTTTCTGATTTTTTGGACTTTTCTGTCTAACACGTTTTTAACATTGCGTGGTTTCATTTTTCATTTTTCATTGTGTTATTGCTCAGTTGCGTCTGAAGAGGGAGAAAGGATTTATCTCCGAAATTGTTACGTTTTGTACTTTTTATTTTCCGTTCTTGTTTTCACTTTTTTCCTTATGATGCTTTTTTCGTTTTAGAGTTTTATTTTTTATTATTTTAATTAGAGTGGTTTTAATTAAAAGATATAATTAATTGATTAATATAAATAGAGAACGAGCGTGTTAATTTTCTTAAAAAAGTTTCAATATATATATATATATATATATATATATATATATATATATATATATATATATATATATATATATATATATATATATATATATATATATATATATATATATATATATATATATATATATATATATATATATATATATATTATTACAGAACACAATAGAAGCTTGGAGAATCGTATTTATTATGGCAGTTGTTGTTTACTTTTTCACAAACCTTGTTTACTTGATTTTCGTAACAACTGACGTGCAGCCCTGGAATGAACCCGTGGTTAAAGAGTCCAAAATTGACTCTGAGAGAGACTCCAAAATCGTGATTGAAAATGGTCACAAAAACAACTCTGAAAACTATTCCAAAACTGACTCAAAAGAGGATCTCAACAATCACTCCAAAAATAATTCCAATAGTGATTTCAAAGATGATTCAAAAATTGACTCCAAAATTGACTCCAAAAATGATGCCAAAGTAGATTACGTTAGTGATACCAAAGATGATTCTAAAAATGATTCCAATGAAGATTCTAAAAATGATTCCAATGAAGATTCTAAAAATGATTCCAATGAAGATTTTAAAAATGATTCCAATGAAGATTCTAAAAATGATTCCAATGAAAATTCTAAAAATGATTCCAATGAAGATTCTAAAAATGATTCCATAAACAATTCCAAAAGAAACTCCGTAGATGATTCAAGAACCGAATCTAAAAGTGATGGTAAGTAGTTTGATTTGTTTAGTATTATTCAAGGTTGACATAATTTAATCAAATGATTAAAATCAATTGATTTTTTTCTACATAATTTTTCTAATAATCATGATTTTTTTATTTTAAAAATGACGTCACTGTCTTCACATTTTTAAGTTCACAGTATCACAAAAGAACTTGAAAAAAAAAGAATTATATTAAAATTAATATAAAATTAAACATTTTATTGAGCTGAGGTAAAAATTAATCAACGCTTAAAGATTTTTTACTATATTATTAACATTTTGGCAATACTCTTTCAACTTTGAATTCTAGCTTTAGAAATTCATTATAAAAGCGGGTGAGTAATATAAAAAAAAAAATTTTAAATTTCATTTGTGTGCTAAGTAATTAGCTTATTTATTTATTTATATATATTGTAAGCTGTACGAGTAAGACCGTGACGAAACAACTCTTCCTAATCACAAATATAAAAAATCTAAATATAATCAATATAATATATATAAATATAAACTTATTCCATAAAGTTTATTGTTGTTAAGAGTTTAAAGTTGCAATCTGTCACAAAATATTTTTTTCGAAGTTGGACATTTTTTAAATAATTGATTGAATTGAATGAATTCTGTAAATCTGCCTTTTTCCTCTTTTTCGTCCTAACGGATTTGGTGCTAAAACTCCTTTTTGAAAAGACAAATCTCTTCGGCCTAGTTTTTTCCATCTAATTCCACCCTGGACGATTCTGGCATCTCTCCTTCTACTCATTCTCTCCTCAAGTGTCTCATGTTTCCACCTGTGATTACACATGATCAGATTCATAAGATCCTGAGAACTATGAACGTCAGGAAGACCAGTGATTCTTTACGCTCGAGGTCTACTGTTAACATATTTTCCTATCTAACTGATTTATGGTAATTTGCTCTTAGTGATTGTGGAGAGACTTGTGTAGTGGCGCTTGACATTTCCAAGGCTTTTGACTAGGTGTAGCATACATCACTACCCTCCAAGCTTCCTTCATTTGGGTTTCCTCCTTCTCTTTGCTTACTTATGTCTAGTTTTTTCTCGATCGTTCCATATCAGCACTTGTCGATGAAGTGAACTCTTCCTCCTTTTTTGTCAATTCGTGGTGTTCCTCAGGGTTCTATTCTATCTCCAACTTTATTTTTACTTTTCATCAACGACCTTCTCAGCTCCACTTTTAACTCTTTTATTCTTATGCCGACGACTCAACTCCCCATTCTTTCACTCATTTCAAATTTGCTCCCTCTTTTGCTTTTAGAGTAGCTTCTAGTCTTCA
>SEYY01016195.1:32500-35000 GCA_009176605.1 Armadillidium nasatum
TCGTAAACGCACAAATCTTTCGGCACTCCCTCGTCGGGATGCTTACTCCGAAGCGATAAACCGTGTTTACCAAAAAAATGTCACTCCAAATTATTGAAGATAATACCTTTTTATATTTTTCAATGGTTTTCCTAGAAAATTGGTTAATTTGAATGTCTACCGGCACGTCCTGAAGGAACAATCTTGCAGCTTCAGCAAGTTTTATACTACTCGGTGTTCGCATGTCTATTACAAACCTCATGAACATCTTTATATTTAGTGAAAGGTCTTATTATTAAGAACCCCAGGACTCCTCTGACCAAACTTTTATTTGGTGGAAATAAAATTAAAAACTTACAAAAGCCCTTTAGGCGCTTGGAGTATGCCAACCAAGAAAATATATCTCTAACAATTGATGATTGAATTTCCTCTTTAATAGGGTAGCATCTTCCAAAAAAATTATAGGTCTTAGGTGGAATCCAACTATCTTTCGGTTACTGTTTCTTTTTCTCAATCGAAATCATAGATGACTTGCTAATGTATCTACCAATATCATTTTCGTGACTGTCATCCACCTGAAACGACAGCTCAGAAAACTGGCCCCATATCTTGACTCGTCGAGGAGTTGGGTCTGAGTCCTTTCTCATGCAAAGTATGCGTCAGTATTACTATCAAAATTCGACATAATAAAAGCAAACCAAGTCAAATCTAGATAGATCAAGTAAGGTATTTATTTCGTCATTTCAAGCAAGTCAAATAGGGTCAGGTTTGCTAAAAGTAAAACGCTTTATAAACCCTCACTTAGATTAATAGCTTCCAGGGTGGACAGCTGCTCCCCCTGTCCCACTGAAAACACCTATATATGTATATATATATATATATATATATATATATATATATATATATATATATATATATATATATATATATATATATATATATATATATATATATATATAAGCCTGACAGAAGGTAGAGAGTTCCCACCTTTTTTCCGTTCTTTTACTTCCCTGCCTATATCAATATATATATTTTTGGTGGAACTGTAAATATATTCTTCTTTTTATGGCCATTGTTTCATCAATATAAACCTCATTATAATCGGAACATGAAATCTCAAGATCATCTGATATTGATGATTCACTACGTTCTCACATTCCATGTTTATAGTAAAAGATTGTAAAATAAGTTTTGGCTCATATTTTTATAGGATATTACTTTTAACTTAAATTGAATTTACAGCTACAAATCCAATTTTAAACTCATTCTTTTGAAGTGCCTTCATATACCCCACCCGTCTTTTTAGTTCTATTATAAAGAATATACTCGTATGTATGTGTGTGTGTATGTATGTACGTAATATGTTTTTTTAACCATTAAAATCTGTTTATTCATTTCTTTTCGTTTTAATTTTTCTTTGCTCTTCTCGTTTTTAATTCCCATTCCGTTTTTTTTTTTAATACTTCTTTCTCTCATTCCCTTTTTCTCTTCTACTTCTATTTACGAACCTAACAACCGATGCCGCAGATCTTTCATTATAAGCCCGATATTTACGCAAGCAGTAAACAAAACGAGGTGAAATACAGGAGCTAATTTCTTAATGTTTCCCTTATGTATCTTTAAGGAATCTTTTAATAGAATGTTTACTTAAGAACAAATCAGAGAAAATTTTTCTTTATTTTCAAGCAACAAACTATAAACATTTAATTTATTGATGAAATAAGTTGGGCTACCCTAAAATACTACTTTAGTATTTTTTTTGTTTGGGGGGGGAGGGTGTCTAAACTCTTAAAGGACTTAAAAGCCATTGTACTATATATATATATATATATATATATATATATATATATATATATATATATATATATATATATATATATATATATATATATATATATATATATATATATATATATATATATATATCGTATCCCAATGGACTTTGGTAACCATAAACCATGATTCACCATCTTCTATTTTAGCATCACGGTGTCACAAATAAATTTTTGGCGACTTTCTATTTGTTTCTAGAAACTTAAACATTTTCTACAAGTTCTAGAGTCTTTAAGAGTCTTTAAACCTTCATCTCTCTTTACCGAAATTATCAGGATAATTAAGGAGTTTCTGGCGACTCTTCCAAAAACAAAGAAGAATCTGAGATCTCCAAAAACTTACTATTTAAATTTTTGTTCTTTCCAGCATTATTCTTAGAAAGACCTTTGTTACGATGCTAAATTTACGACGTATTTCACAGTCTAAGGATTTCTGTATATTTGATTTAAACAATGAATTCTGACTGACACATTTGACCAGTCTCCTATATTATTTACTTGAGTTATTATCCCTCGACATCAGAATCTTCATCATCTGTTCTACAATTTCATCTTTTTCGGATTTTTTCCTTAATGATAATGGCTCCAACTTCTTCTTTTCTAATTAATTACTGAGTTTTCTTTGCTGTGAACGTTCAAAATGTCTGTTTTATCATCTAATTAATACTTTACCAATATAGTCACTCTGT
>SEYY01016195.1:55000-65000 GCA_009176605.1 Armadillidium nasatum
GATGAATATATTAAGCATCGATGTATGGAGAACATTTAAAGCAAAATTTTCTCACAGTTCAAACAATAGAAGAGTGTTTCTAATTTACAATTTGTATTCGTGGGGAGTTCCTTTTATAATAGTTATGATGAGTTTGACATTAGACTTGGCAAGCAAGAATTCAAAATACAAACCTAATTATGCTGGAATTGATGAAGCAGAACTCTGTTGGATTAATAACAAAATTGGACTCTTGTGTTTTTTTCTATTACCAGTTGCTATAATTATTACTGAAAATCTAATACTTTTCACCATAACATCCTATAAGATTTATTCACAGTCTAAGGAAACGAAATTTGCTAAGGTCAAATCACAAAGTATGAAGGTCGTAAAAGAAGAAAACCTTTCTGAAGAGGAAAAGAAAAGACTTAGAAAGCAGGTATGATAAAGAATTGATGCTTAAGCCTCTATATTTCCATTTCCTTTTAAAAATAAGGAAAAGATAATTTAAAATAAATATGTAATTTAATTTTGAAATTTATATGATTTTAATGATTCTAAATTTAAATTTAAAAATTGATAATATTTGAGTCTTATTTTTAATAGTCATGAGGCACCTACATATGTTTTTCATATTTTTTTTACTTTCATCAAAAAAAAAAAAAAAAAAAAAAAAAAAAAAAAAAAAAAAAAAAAATTGTGAATTTTTATTTTCTATGTTAATATCAATCTTTATTTCAAAATTTTTGAATAAAAAGTAATTTTAATTTTATTTTTTTTAAATAGGAAAAGACAAGCAAAAACAATAAAATTAGATTTATTTTGTACCTAAAACTTGGGATTCTTCAAGGTCTAACTTGGGTTTTTGGTTTCTTGGCTTCGTACGTGGATTCGTCAATTTGTTGGTACATCTTCACAATTCTCAATGGTCTCCAAGGAGCTGCCATCGTTCTCTGTTTTGATGTTAAGAAATGGGTAAAGTACATAGAAGGACATTTTCTTTCTTCCCTCTATTATGATATGAAACCTGGTTTATTATTATTGGGAATATAATGTAAATTAAATATTGATATATTTAATGAAATTTAGAACCTTTAACCATCATAAAAAGTATGAATACAATCAAGATCAAAATTAATTACTACCATTGTTTCTCTTATTTATAAATTTTCAATAATACTGAAGTTTCAAATATTTCAAATATATTGGTTTAAAGTTTCTTTAAAATGAATAGATCATAATTAAAGACTTAATACTGAGGGATAAATATAATAAACCCTAAAGGAATAAGGGAAAAAAGTAGAGAGATGGAGAGGCTGAGTTATGGTCCGGGTTGGAATTAGACTTGGTGTGGTCCTATATATAAAAAATCACATCAAAAGTCTCACAATACTTAAAAATATCGATCTATTAAATTTATAGAACAGTTTTAAATGAAAAAATTTTTTTTTTTAACTTGTTTGCAAATAGACTTGCAACTTAAAACAAATTTTCCTGATTTCTCAAAAGCAAAATTACGAATATTTCTTCAAATGATATGATTCACAGCTTGTTCTTTTCTGTACACATGATGCTAAAGGAAAATAGTCTTTGTTAATAAATTGACTGTTTTTTGTTCGTTTTTTAATTTCTTAATTTAAACTATGAAAATTATGACCTTAGGTCTGATTAATTTATTACCATCATACATAAGGACAAGTTGTAATATTAAACTTTAAGAAAACTTTGATGAATTGTATATTAAATTAGATTTGATTTAATAGGTACTTTTATATTACATTGTTCCTGGATAATTCAACTTAAATAAGCATTGAAATACCTCACTTCTCCAGTAAGATTAATATTTTTTTTTTTTAATATCAACATAATTTTGAAATTCTTTTAATAAAAGCTCTTATTACTTCACTTTTCTTTGCTTCTGAAATTTCTTAAGTAATTAAAAATGAAAACTGCTTGCAACTTAATTATAGATTGATATTTGTTCCTCAAGTTTGTCACTTATAAGAATAAAAGAATTCAAACCTAATTTTTCTCTTTAGCATCGTTAGATTTAACTCCATTGTCAGTTGTTTTTTCCCAAACCATCTTTACTATGAAAACTTATGTTCATATTTAAGGTTCGGCAATTCAGTTTTAACTTTTTTTGTTCAAAATGATGAAATTTTTTTCAAATATTCTTCACAAAGTAGGAAAATGATGTTCAAATTTGCCAATAATTTCATATATCTATACGACAATTAAATCTTGTATGTTTCGAAAACGAAAAGAACAATAGCATAAAAAATTACCTATACAAGACTGTCACTTTGATTTTTTTTTTTTTTTTTTTTTTATATCTCCTCCGGTGGGCAAAGGCCCAAGGCCTACCAATATCCACCGGAGTTGGGAAGCAATCAGATTCGGGGTAGCTAATGGCCGACGTGACCCGATACACGGCGTTTAAAAGTGTGCAAGTCAAAGGAAGTTGGGAAAACAGATAAAGGAAGTGTGTTCCAGACTTTACCAGTAGAGTACATGTAAGATTGAGCATAGCGGTTAAGTCTAGGGTCGGAGAGTTGGACAGAGAAAGGATGAGACTGTGCAGAAAGACGTGTCGCACGAGCCCTTCTCATTGGAGGAGGTATGCGACGTATCATTTCCTCCCTTAGTTCGATATTGATAGCCTCATTCCCCGTTATATTTTCATAACGTACAGTACATTATTATTTCCAATATTTAAAAGACCTTAATTACTTTACCTAATTTTTTTAAATTCTTTTATATTTATTATCCGTTCGTGGAATACGATTAAAAATTTTGAATTTAGAATTTTTTTTTATTATACTTAAATTTACGAACTCTAGAGCATATATGAATTTTAGCTTCAATTATTATTTAAGTAAGTTGTTCGTTCACAGAAATAACTTGCCCTATGTTTGCTTTTTTAATAAAACGTCAGAGACAGCTCCAGAAGATAGAGTAAGTTGTCAAAACTGCCAAAGCTTATGGTAAAATATTTGTAAAAATTATCTGAGTAATATCTATATTGATATAATATTTACACACCACTATATTATTTGAGTAATATCTATGATATAATATGTTAAAACTTTCTTTACACAATCTTTTAAATTTAAAAGGGGAGGATCTAATTTCAAATTTAAAAAAAAAATTTTAATCGATTTTTATGAAATCTGCAAGGTATATGCATTTCAACGCATTGAATAAAGGAGATTTCTGACGTTTTTCTGTATCTAAACGATTTTAAAGTTTTTTGGAAAATTTTCCCACTCCCAAAAAAATTGAATAGCGAGGCCAAACCAATGGTCGAAATGACCTGAAAATTTAACTGTATATTATCTGCCCCAATTACAAGAAACTACGTGACGATTTTTGATATCTGCTCTAGAAAATAAGTTTTCCAGTCTTTTTTAAAAATATTTCTAGATTTTAAGACCACAATAAGGTATATTTTTCCATTCTTTTTCTACAAGTCTTCACAAAAAACAAAAGATATACAAAGTTCTCTTTTCAACTACTTTTGATCAATATAAGTGAATGTTGAGAACGCACTACCACACAAATATTACACAATAATCCGTATACATTTTACTCTAATTTTATACATCTCAATCTTTATTTCAATTTTAACTTTCAAATAAAAAAAATCCATATACTGAATCCTCTTCTAATATAAAGTTTGCTTTTAAATTCCTCCAGTAATACCTCTGCAGGTATTTCATTTAGGTATCACATTTCTAATGAAATATTTTCCTCCGTCCAGATCTTCGACTCAGTTTGGAGGAACATCTCCATCGTTTCTTTGGGATCGAGGTTTTCAAAGAGCACTAAAACTACGCCTTTTGAAAATGATTTAGCTAAGGAGTACGTAAATCAATGATATATATATATATATATATATATATATATATATATATATTATATATATATATATATATTATATATATATATATATATATATATATATATATATTATATATATATATATATATATATATATAATATATATATATATATATATATATATATATATATATATATATATATATATATATATATATATATATATATATATATATATATATATATATATATATATATATATATATATATATATATATATATATATATATATATATATATATATATATATATATATATATATATATATATATATATATAATATAATGACTTATATTTGGGAGACTGCTATGCAGTATAAAAAATTTTATATCTTATAGTTGAAGTCTAACAAATTTCAGTTAATTAGGTTAAAATCTTTTTACTCCTAATGTACAATGCATAAATCTTCTCCTTGTGTTAATTTTTATTTATTTATTATCCAATTTTTTTATGATTTCTTTTTTTTCATCCTTTCCCATTGCTTCAATTTAGAAATTTTTCCTTCGGTTTTCATTTAAAAATGAGTCTTCTAATTCAAAGGATTATCCATTCTCTTCCCAGTTAACAAAAATTGCTCTTAAGTCTGCTACGAGCTCTCAGAGAAGTCAGTCTTCCTCTCTGCTTGTCAATAACGTTCATAGAATTCAAAAAATTTTCTTTGTTTTGAATCGGTTAAAACATCAGTGTAAAAAAATCGTTATGGTATTATTTTCTTCTGGAAGAGTTGTCAGTTTGTCAATATAATGATAATTCTGTTAACATTTTCTTTATTTAAATTCTAAATATGTTGATATTTCTGAACACAGTTTTGTAATCTTGCTTCTAAATTTCAGTGCAAGTGGCAGAAACGAATCCAAGAAAGCCGAGAAGAAATCTTCTTGCAAGAAAAGAAAGTCTTCAATCAAAGCAAAAGATTCTGCAATTTATTCATCATCTCCCTACAAATCTTCTCAAAAATACAAAAGGTATTCAGACTTCTAAATTCACAGGCTTATATTCAGTGTAAACAAAGAATGAACTAGCACAATTAAACAAATATTACATAAATATTTCATAAAAGAATACATCACAAAAAGGCAGAGACACACACAGGCACAAACACAATATATATATATATATATATATATATATATATATATATATATATATATATATATATATATATATATATATATATATATATATATATATATATATATATATATATATATATATATATTTAATTATTGTCCTACTAATCATAGTTAAAGATCAATTTATTTATAAACTTTTCTGATCTTTCTTATTCTCATTCTATGAAAATCTGCAAAATAAAATAATAAAGTAAAAATAAAAAGCATTATAACAAAAATATATACAAGAAAAATCTTATACAAAGGAGGCGAACAGATTAAACATGCAGTTAAAACAGACATAAACAGAACACAAATACTTTCTTCTGCATAAACAAATAGAAACCAAAGAAGTATAAGCAGGAGCTAAGGTATATATATATATATATATATATATATATATATATATATATATATATATATATATATATATATATATATATATATATATATATATATATATATATATATATATATATATATATATATATATATATATATATATATATATATATATATATATATTGAATATTATATTATTATTTCCTTTTTTTTTCTTTTTTTTTTGCTAACTGAAAAAATCTCGACCACAAATGACAAAATTGATTCCTAAACTTTTACAAACCTTTTCAAACAGTTACTTTTCGGCAACTATCTTGATTCGTTATGAAAGAGTAATTAGTTGAAATTTTCGTATTTCTTTAGACAGTCCGTAGAGAACGGTCGCTCCTTAAAAGAATTTTGTCTTTATTTTGCTTGTTACATCAATATAAATTTGTAAAGCAGTATTCGTCCATCCTGTTTTGCTTTTGTAATAAAGTGTCTTTAGTATTTTCTTTCCTTTTCAAACAGCTTTTCGGCAAAGATAAAAACTATTTCTTTAGACTGTATTTAAAAGAATTTTGTCTTTATTTTGCTTGTTAACAATATAAATTTGTAAAGCATAGATGGAATAAAGTGTCTTTAGTATTTTCGGTCTATTGGAACTGTTGTTGTTGTATTATTAAAAGGAATGTCGTACTTTTCAAAATACTCTTGAACAGTTGTTCATCTTTCCTCTACAATAGGAATTAATTTTTATTCAAGATTTTAACCAGAAAGAATTTATCGATTACTGCTTTTAAACTTATATAATTAAACCTTACAACAGGATATTGAAATCTGAAATCACTGTAGTTTGAACATCTTTCTCAATCTCAGTAAGCCTTCATTTCACTTTACTAATAATAATAATTTCCCTTTAATTAAAATGGAGCATCATGATTTTTTTAATGAAAAATATATAGTAATATCCTACTATCTTTGGTGTCCACTACTGCCTAGTACGGTATTGTAGATAATTTTCTAAACGGGTGGAGAGTTGTATGATTTGAAAATTTTCCTTCATTGTCTTGATTTACAATGACGTTTTTACTTTTATATTTATAATGTTTATAAGTTGGTTTTTAATCTTTGAAATATTTATAATATCATTTTATATTTTCTTATATAAAAAAATATTTTTAGCTTCATTACTGGAAGAAAGTTCAAGCCCTAAATTTAAATATTCTACTGAAGATTGACCCATCATTTGAGGTTTAGGTAAATTATTTCAGAAGAATTTGAACTCTTGATAAAATTTTTTAATATAAACTTTATGCAAAATATGGACAATACACTCTCAACCATCGCAGTTCTTTGGATTAAGCAGCATAGTAGGAACCAGTAATCCGAAGAGGAAAATAAATTAAAAAAAACAACCTGATGGACCAATAATGTGAAAATTGTAAAATGTACTCTATCTATTACGAACATAAAAAATATCAACCTTGTCACAGTTTTGTAAAGTGTTCTAGGACTTGGTCTCATTCATGGCACCTGGCAACCCAAACGTAAAATAAATCTTAAAAACATAGGGTTAATGTTATATTAGGAAAATATCCTTAATTATTTAAAATAAAATACCGATTCCATTGATTTTCTAAGAACTAACGACTTCTTACAAAGTTGTCCAAAGACGCTTGAAGGTATCTACGATCCACTTTGAAAAACCCTTCTGTAAACTATTACTACTTAACACGAAAACATATTATACAGGTTGGGAGATAGATACCACAAAAACTTGATGTTTTTAATTTATAAATTTCACACTACCCAAGGTCTATTGTTCTATAAATCAAAATTTACAAAATGTGTCGTCTTTATAAACTGACTAAAACACTGTTTGGTACTTGAGAGTTTCACCGTCCAGACATTTGTCATATTTGAATTTAGTCCAAATTGTCCTTTTTTTATTGAAGGGAATGGATATGAAATATGAGACAAACAAAAGGTTGCTAGGTGACGTCTAAAAAAGAATAAAATAAAAATATATATATATATATATATATATATATATATATATATATATATATATATATATATATATATATATATATATATATATATATATATATATATATATATATATATATATATATATATATATATATATATATATATATGATGAACTCTTCGCTCAAACTTTTGCTTATAATTAAAATTTATATGATTCATGTACTATTCTTCCTCCTTCAACTCCCTCCAACTCATTTATGCCTAAAATTATAATTTCCTCTCAAGTCGTCATTTCAGCTCTCTCTGAGCATAGTACTAAGAAGGTGTATAGTCCTGATGGTATCTCTCCTGTAGTTCTCAAAACTTGTGTTTCCGAGCTTGCACCCCGTTTTTGTAAACTATTTTGTCTCAATCTTTCTACTTCAGAATTTCCATCTTGCTGGAAACGTGCTCTCATTCAGCCTGTGTCGAAGAAGGTGGACCCATCTCAACCCTTCAACTACCGTCCCATTTCTTTAACCTCCAATCTTTCTAAAATTTTCGAATCTATCCTTAACAGGAAGATTTGGAAGCATCTCAATTCTTCTAATCTTATCTCCGATCTCCAGTATGGCTTTCATAAAAACGTTCTACTGGTGATCATCTATCCCTTCTCTCTGATTCTTGGTCCTCCTCTCTTCGGAATTTCATTGGATTTTTTTTTGCTGTGGGGCTGGACATATCGAAAGCCTACTACAGTCTGACACAAATCTTTCATTTTCCAAACTTCCCTCTTTTGGAATCTATACTTCTCTCTATAGCCTTCTTTCTGATTTCCTTTCCGATCGTCTATAGGAGCTGTTGTAAACGGTCACCGTTCACTCTTTAAATCTATTAATAGTGGTGTTCCTCAGGGTTCTGTCTTATCTCCAACACAATTTCTAATTTTCATTAATGACCTTCTCTCAATTACTTCATCACCTATCCACTTCTATGTTGATGACTCCACCCTTCATTACACCTTTCAGTTTGAAAGACCCCCTCCTAACAGCAGTTAAATGAAGCTAGAATGGTGGCCTTAGGGCAACTAATCCTTGATCTTTCTCGTATTTCAAACTGGACCAGAGAAAACATGGTGGTTTTCAATGCCTCAAAAATTCAGTTCCTCTATATCTCTACTCGACAAAATCTTCCTCACAACAATGATATATTCTTCAAAACATACAACTTAAAACTTCCTCTGTCCTTAATATTCTCGTTATTTCTTTTTCTCGTGATCTTTCTTGGAAAGATCCTATTACTTCTCTTTCTAAACAAGCTTCTATGAGGTTATGTGTTCTGGGGGGGGGGTCTTCTTAATTTCTTCACGCCATCCCAGTTGCTTGCTCTCTAATGAGGTGTTGTTAGCCCTGTATGAAGTACGCCTCACACATCTGGAATGGTAATATGGTTCCACTCACACATCCGGAATGGTAATATGGTTCCACTCATACAGCTCTTCTTGAGAAGGTGAAGTCTAGTATTTTTCATCTCAATAACTCTCCCACTCTCCCTAATTCTCTCCTGTCTCTTTCTGCCCGTCGAGCTGTTGCGTCATTCTCTCTATACCATCGCTATTGTAACGGACACAAATCTTCTGAACTTTCCCGTCGGATACTTTCTCCATCGAGAAAAGTTTGTACGACATGCCCTCTACACATTCTCATCCTTTTTCTGTCCAACTTTCTGATCCCAGACTTAACCACAATGCTTAATCTTATATATACTCTACTGGTAAAGTCTGGAACACATTCCCTTTATCTGTTCTCCCAACTTCCTTTGACTTGCACACTTTCAAACGTCGTGTATCTGGACATGTCGGCCTTTAACGACCAGAATTTTTTATTTTCCCAACTCAGTTGGAAACTGGTAAGCCTCCGGATTTCGCCCACCGGAGGATATATATATATATATATATATATATATATATATATATATATATATATATATATATATATATATATATATATATATATATATATATATATATATATATATATATATATATATATATATCTGAAAAATACAGAAAAAATAAACAATAATAATAGAGTAAATGACATAATGTAAAAACCTTGGGTTATCTTGCAGCTATGACCTCAGTTGTTTGGATTTACGAATATTGGTGTTCCTGACTTCGGTTTAAATCATATTTTTAAGGTTTAGCATTGCTAGAGTAGATAGATAGCAGGAGAGCATTTTATTAATCGAGCCTGACTGCCCAACTTGAATTAACCTAACATAGTGATGGTGAAATACATTTCATAACATATGTAGCTGTATTATCTTAAGATCGGGGGGGGGGGGAAATGCAGTACTATGACTCAAACGGTAGAGTGATTAACTAAAGTGCTTGAGGACGCCAGTACGATCCCACTTAGAGATCCTAGGAATATACTACTTAGAAAAATTTCTCTCTCCAATTAGAGCAATGCTCGTGAGAAGTGAAATTTTATTTTTATTTTTTTTAAATGCAATACAATCGACAAATTTGGCCTGCAAATGGTATAAAAATGGTACATTAAAACGGACAAACGTCTGAACAGTGAAATTTAAGGAAAATGACATTTTTAATTATTTATTAAACTTTTATCCTTTTATAAAAACTCCCTAAACATGATATAATCTAATTAATTTCCTTAGAAACGAAAATATTTAAGACAACTTATATG
>SEYY01016195.1:77500-92500 GCA_009176605.1 Armadillidium nasatum
GGGCGATCTGGAATATGTGCAGGTTCCCTAATCAACTGCTCCAGATCGTTAAGAATGCTGAATGATTTGGCCTCCCTCCCACCTTTATTAGTATGAGAGGAGCCCAACCATTCAGTGTGGTGTACGTTGAAATCCCCTAAATAGAGGACCTCAGAATTTTAATGAGAAGTAACAGTCTCGTGAGAAGTAGTAAGATACTGAAAAAGAACCGGAAAATCTGTTTCATTAGGAGACCAATAGCGGAAATAAAAGATAATTGTAGTAGTAGGAAAACAGATTTTAATCCATAAAACATCGAAATTAGGAGATTCTAGATTTACGAGACGTGTTACAGGAGTGTGGATGTTAATATAGGTAAGACTCCAACATTTCGTCGGAAATTGTGAAAAAAGTTGTAGTTGGAGACATTGAGGCTGTTAGAGAAACAATCCCTTTCCAACTGGGTCTCAGACAGAAGCAAAATGTTAGGATGAGAGTTAGAGAGGTGATATTCAAACAGATTCGATATTAGAGCGAAGACTACGGACGTTTGCAAAGTCAATAGAAACCCCGTCTGCACCCACCCACACGTCCACTCGATCTTGTCATTCAAAGGAACACAACACTCACCCCCAATCACACAACCTCACACACACCCAAAAACACCCCCCACACACACACAGACGCACGAACATTCATATATTCTCGTAATAATTTAAATAAAGGTAAAACGGAATTCTAAAATAGTATTAAAAGAACGTACCTTAAATTACCTTAAAACAATTAAAAATAAAAATAAAAAATAAAAATAAATTATCTTACATTATCATTTATTATTGCTCCAACAACGACTGGCGTAACAAAGCCTGGAATTGTGCCTAAGGTGTTTGTAATTCCCATAAGAGGTGCTGAAAATCTTGGAGAAATATCAATATGAGAACACATATAACCACAGTATACCGCTCCATTAAGTGTTATTGCAATGAAAAGAATGGTGATGGCAGCAGGTGAGTTGCAATTAACGAAGCACATGCCAATTAAGCACAACATAGGTCCGTAATGTGCTAACAGTTTATAAAAAATTAAAATAATTAATTTGAGATTAATAGTCATGATAATTAATTAGTAATAATTTGTTAAAAAAATATATACCTTTTCTAATTCATTAAAGGTGCTTGAAAGGATATTTTTAAATTTATTTTTAATAATTAATTTTTTAAATATTTTATTTAAAATTATTTATTAAAATTTTAATTAAAGTAGCCTAACCTAACTAACTTAAGCTATCCAAACCTAAATTAACCTATCCTAACTAATTTGCTAAATTTAAATTTTTTTAAAAAATAGTATAAATGACTTAAAATATGTATGATTTAAAGGAAAAGAAACTCCAATTCTATTAAACATATTTTACCAAAAAAAAAAAAAAAAAAAAAAAAAAAAAAAAAAAAAAAAAAAAAAAAAAAAAAAAGTTTTTTTTTTTTTTTTGTTTTTTTTAATTTTTAATTTAATTTTTTTTTAATTTTATATTAACTAAGTTGCTATTAAATTTTTACAACCCATCGTTTAAGCAAATATATATATATTTATATATTCCAAGTTTTTTTTTTTTCTTTTTTCTTTTTGTTTTGTTATCAACAAAAAATCTTCCCTTCTATTCACTTCAAAATTACTTTCAACAGCATTAAGATCTTCGGGCAAAGCAAACCTTCCATTCAGAGGGCTCGTAACGCCTATTCTAATTAAAATTTATATATGTTTATTGTTCGCTATGGTAATACCTGTTGTCATGGCCCAACGACGAACTTGAACGAGAGTCAAAATCTTTTTTTTCAGAAGAATATCCATAATAAAACCAAATACATTTGAAAAGATTAAACCCCCTAAATAGGGTGCAGCTGTATAGAGTCCATTCTGAATATATATATATATATATATATATATATATATATATATATATATATATATATATATATATATATATATATATATATATATATATATATATATATATATATATATATATATATATATATATATATATATATATATATATATATATAAAGGACAACGTTTCAGCACACACAAATAGAGCCCTCATCAGTTCCAGTACGACAAGAGGGAAGTGAAAAGACTTACTTTCTTGACTCTTTTGGTTGCTAGACTGATGAGGGAGATGCGTTCCTGGTCTGAAACGTTGACCTTTTTTTATTTTAGTGGTTTTAATATTTTATATAAAATAAGCATTATAGTTATATATTATATATATATATATATATATATATATATATATATATATATATATATATATATATATATATATATATATATATATATATATATATATATATATATATATATATATATATAATATATATATATATATATATTTATTATAATTTACTTCTGCTAATGAGGATTCGAACTTTGGCTTGTTAACCCTACGCCCAGTGTGGGAAAGAGGATTCACTAGGAACTGTTTGCCTAGGCGATATGCCAGGAGCAGTTCCGACAACATTTCCTTTGAGTACCACCCCTTGGTGTAGTGGTTAACGCAAAAGCTTAACACCTGAGAGGCCTGAGTTCGAATCCTCATTAGCAGAAGTAAGATTATACAAAATATTCCACGGTTTTATTAAAGTGGCAATTATATTGAATATATATATATATATATATATATATATATATATATATATATATATATATATATATATATATCCTACATTTTTTATTTTGATATGTAGAATGCTGTCAAAATATTTTGGTGTTTCGTTTAATAGCGTATACAAGCCCCAAGTTTCACCAACATTAGAAATTGCGGTTGCCCAAAACGCTTTTGATTTTGCAATTTCCTTAATAGGTATTGGCACTGTTTCTTTCTGTATATAAAGATATGAACTCGTTAGAATAAGATGATTTAATAATAATAATAATAATAATAATAATAATAATAATAATAATAATAATAATAGTAATAGTAGTAGTAATTTGTATTAGCATCATAATTTTCAAGAGTGGCTAAAATGTAACATCTTGATTTTAGACAGAAAATATAAAGAATATGGTTAAATAACCAATTAACAAATATGTAGATAAATTTATTGCAATATATATATATATATATATATATATATATATATATATATATATATATATATATATATATATATATATATATATATATATATATATATATATATATATATATATATATATATATATATATATATATAGTAAATAAATATTATCAAAATTAAACTTCACTTTTATTTTTGGTTTAAAATATATATTTCCTTTCTCTTACATAAGTAAGATGTCTTCCCTTAAGGATTAGTTTAACTTCTCGTAGCTTGAATCAAGTTTAATAAATAAACTGGAAATGGAAACCAAGGGAATTGGACTTGACTTATACTGTGACTTGACTCCATAAAGAAAATTTACATTTAAAAAAAAAAAAAATCTTTAATGATCTTGTGAATGATCTTGTAAATGATCTTATGAATAATCTTGCGAATAATCTTGTGAATGATCTTGTGAATGATCTTGTGAATGATCTTGTGCATGATCTTGGGAATGATCTTGTGAATGATCTTATGAATGATCTTGTGAATATTTTACCAACGTGAATTCAAAAATTTCTTATATGGTGGTAATAAAGATTAATTATATCACTTTAGAGCTAAGTTGACTTAAGAACAAGGTTAGTTTTTTTTAAAGCTTGTTATGTTAAGAGTAGATTTTAATATTACATATTCATTAAATGCTAAATCTGAAAATATTTACTAATATTTATCTCAGGCATTTTACAGTAATGTCATTTAACTCTGTCATGCTATTTTTGAATGATGCTTTTAATGATCTTTTAAAAGGTTAACTCAAATGATGATTAATATGATCGTAAAATTAAATTATTTCAGGTTGAGACTAAGTTAGATTACGTTTAATATTAGTGCTAATTTATTCAGTTTATTTAATAACTTTCCATTTCAATCCAAAAACTCACCTTTAAAATAGGACATCCATCTGTAATATAACGCAGCTCTTCCTTGGAAATTCGTGGATGATCTTGAGGATTATCTTTAATGAGGATGAACCACAACACTCCCCAAATGACGGTAAGAAATCCGATAACATAAAAAGCAGACGGCCAGCCTCCGAGAAAATCCGTTGAACACAAATAGCCAGAAAGCGTCATAGAAATAAATGTCCCAAACTGCAACCCTTTGAGCGTAAAATATAAATAATATTATGTATAAACTAATTTAATGACCTCTACCAATATCCCACAATAGGTTTTAGTTTTGAAAATCAGTTAGCATTTATGTCATCAGTACCTGAGAAAAAAAAGGAACAGAACTTCGATCTTTCCTTCTTTGGGTACCATTTGGAAATAATGCTATTTGCAGCAGGAAAATATACACCCTGAAAAAATACGAATGGGAGTTCAAAGTGCTCTTGAAATAGTTTCTACCTACATCATTAAGATAAATGGAAAAAATTGTAATAAATGCAGATTACTTTTAGTTATCTTTTGGGAAATTGCTTACTAGGGTTTCTGACGAAGGATCTGTGCAGTATAGGTGCGACAATGATTCGGTAAACATTTGACATAACGAAAGAATGGTCTTATGAATATCTTAGCCATACATTCGAATGGCCAATTTATGATGGGTTGTGCTGCACCATAGCAATGAGATACCTTTATTCTTATTTTTATATAATTTCCAATTCATAAATTGCATTTACCGCTTCGTTTTACAATACGTTTAATGGTGAATTTTTTTTATATTAAAGTATTTTTTTAGTAATTGTGAAAATATTTTAAATAATATAAACTGAAATAATTAATTTCCAGCTTCATCATACCTATGACGGGTATGAGTCAAATATTGGAAGAATAAGAAAAAAATAAAGGAAACGTATATCTACCAAATTCACGACAGTGAGGGAGTTCAGGATGTGGTACAGTATCGTTCGTTCCAATAAATATCGCATCACTGTAGTACCATTACAGCACCAATCCGACAGGGAACAGTAAGTAAAAATAATTATCATAACTTGTATTTGACCTACCGCAGCCAATCCTTCTAAGAATCTTATGAAAATGAATAGTATACTGGAGACTCCTGCTGCCCAAGGTGATATCAACGTCAAGATTCCTGCAAATGTAACCCCAATGCCAATCACGAGTTTTCCTCCAAAATAATCGCCCAGGACTCCGCCAGGAATATTAGAAAGAAAATAACCCCAAAAGTACGATCCCAAAACTAAACCTTGAGTTGGTTCATCCCAGTAATATCCAGCGATTCTCTGCCGAAATAATAATAATAATAATAATAATAATAATAATAATAATAATAATAATAATAATAATAATAATAATAATAATAATAATAATAATAATAATAATAATAACGTATATATTTATTAGTTATTGAAAACGTAAGGAAACTAATAAAGCAAACACACACACACAGACACACACACGCACACAGATATATATATATATATATATATATATATATATATATATATATATATATATATATATATATATATATATATATAATATATATATATATATATATATATATATATATATATATATATATATATATATCCCCAGGTATGCAAAGGTCAGAGGCCTATCGATTTCTACCAGAGTTGGAGAAATTCCGGAAATGTAGTAGTCAATAGCCGACATGTCCCGATACACAGCTTTTAAAAGTATGCATGTCAAAGGAAGTTGAGAAAACATATAAAGTATAAATCTATAAACATGTTCCAGAGTTTGCCAATGGAGTACATGTAAGAGTGAACATACAATTAAGTCTAGAGTCGAGGAGTTGGACAGATAAAGAATGAGACTATGTAGAAAGTGGTGTTGCACGTACATTTCTCAGTGGAGGAAGTATGCGACTTGAGGGTTCAAAAAAGCGGTGTCCTTTGTAATAGCAATGGTATAGAGAGAGTGACGTAGAAATTCGATGGGGAGAAAGAGAGAGGAGAGAGTTAGTAAGAGCAAAAGAATCTATAAGTGTGGAACCACCATAGATGTGCTAGTTTTACTCCATACAGGTGAGAACAGTATCTCTATAAAAAGCAAGCAACTAGGGTAGCTTAAAAAAATCATGAAAGCTCCTCAGAGCATTTAAACTCATAGAAGCTTGTTTAGAAAGTCAAGTGATGTGATACTTCCAAGGAAGATCACGAGAAAAGAAGCACCTAAAATATTGAGGATAGAAGAAGGTTTGAGTCGAGTGCTTTCGAAGAAGATTTATAGTTTTGCCGAAGGTCGTGTCGAGTAGAAAGATGGAGGAATTGAGTTTTTGAGAAATTGAAAAAGACCATGTTTTCTGTGCCCCAATTTGAAATACGACAAAGGTCCCATGTCAGTTGTTCTAAACTCACCCTTCTTTAGTCAATTAGCTGCGGTTGGGAGGGACGTCTTTCAAAGCGACAGGAGTAATGAAGGGTATAGTAAACTGGATAGGGGTGGATAGGAGATGAAGATAAAGAGATAAGGTCATTAATGAAAAGTTGAAAAAAAGTACAGAGCCCCGAGGGACACCATTATTTATATATTTAAATGAAGAACGGTGGCCACCTCAAACATCTGCTATAGAAAAACCAGAAAGTAAAACAGAAAGATCATTGAGAAAATGATAGATTACGAAAGATTGAAGTTTGGAAATCAAAGAATTGTGCCAGACTATGCAGTATCTAATGCCTTCGATATGTCTAGCTCTACAGGAAAAGATTCACCGAAACCCCGAAGAGCGGAGGATCAGTTGTCAGAGAGAAGAGAAAGAAAATCATCAGTAGGGCCAAACTGGCGATCAGGGATAAGATTAGAAGAATTGATGTTTCCAAATATTCCTGCAAGTATAGATTCAAAATCTTTAGAAAGAACGGAGGTTAAGGAAATGGAATGGTAGTTAGAGGGTTGAGAGGGGTCCCCTCCTTCTACACAGGTTGAATGAGCTCACATTTCCAGCAAGAAGTAAAGGCTGAAGTAGAAAGACAAATACAAAATAGTTTACCAAGGCAGGGTGCAAGCTCGGGATACGACCAGCACCGTACGCCTTCTTAGCGTTAAGCTTTTGAAGAAATTACTATTTTAGGCATAAATAAGTTGGAGGGGGTTGAAGAAGTAGGAACAACTCCGGAATCGTCTAAGTTGAATTAGAAGCAAGATTTTGAGCAAAGAGTTTAAATTTTGGGGAAGGCAAAACGGCAGTAGTACCATCAGAAGATACTAAAGGAGAGAAAGAAGAAGAAGCAAAGTTAGAGAACATTTTTTTCAAAATTCCAGGAAGGGCGAGAGGAAGAGGAACCAGAAAGATTACTGTATTTGCGGCGGAGAAAAGAGTTTTTGGCATCTCGAAGAATAGATTTTGCACGATTCCGGGATGAAATATAAGTTGCATGAGTTTCTGGAGTTTGAAGACGACGGTAATCCCTGAAGGCAGCATCCCTGCGACGGATAGCTCGAGAACAAGTAGAGTTAAACCAAGGTTGGTTAGGTTTAGTAGAAAGGAAAGAATATAGAATGTACGCCTCCATGCCAGAGAGAATTACCTCGGTAATGCGCTCTGCACACTCCGAGGGACCCCTCTCACGGAAACAATAATCATTCCATGGAAAATCAGAAAAATACAACCGCAAGTCAGAACAGTTAATGGCACCGAAGTGCCAGAAAGATCTCCTCTCCGAAGGCGTGGGCGGTTCTTGCGGAAGACTTGAAAAGTCAGGACAAGATACAGAGATAAGAAGGTTATTGGATGAACCCAGAGGAGGAAATCATGAAAGTAGAGTTTGTAAGGAGAATGAAAAGAAGTTAGAAAAAGATCAAGTATGTTCGGTTCATCACCAAGACGGTCAGGGATACGGGTAGAGAGATGTATCAACTGCGCAAGGTTATTCTAGAAAGAAAATTGGTAGACAAGTTCATTGGCTGGATCATGAGAACTAGATGAAGGGCAATGGCGGTGGTGAACATTGAAATCACCTAATATGATGATTTCGGAGAGAGGAGAAGAAGTAAGAATGTGTTCTATTTTGAAGTTAAGATAGTCGAAGAATTTTGGATAGTCAGATTAGTTAGGATATAAATACAGAACAGATAAATATACCTGCAGAAATGTTGCATTACTCTCCCTATATTGTCCCTATTGCAGTGGACTCTCATTATACAAAGAGTTAACAATAAAACAAAATTGAAGATGAGTATAAGTTAACGCATTGTATATATCCTTCATACTCCAAAAAACATATCGTATATAGTTAAAATATAAACTATTTGGATTAAATTTGGATCAAGTTAATTTTAATGGTTTTTAATTATTTAAAAAATATTCTTACCCATCCATTATGGTCATCAGCAGTAACTTTGTCTTCAGGATAAGGGCACTGGTCAGAGGTCGAGGTATTGTCCGTAGAGCTTGTAGTGTAATTTACCATTGCCACAATAGCTACTGATAGGTTAACTCGAAGGGCGTAGTTGCAACTCAACGCAAAGAATAGCATTACAGCTAGTGTGTGTCGAGCTCCCCATAAACCTAGAATATATATATATATATATATATATATATATATATATATATATATATATATATATATATATATATATATATATATATATATATATATATATATATAATATATATATATATATATATATATATATATATAATATATATATATATATATATATATATATATATATATATATATATATATATATATATATATATATATATATATATATATATATATATATATAATATATGTCTCCTCCGGTGGGCAAAGGCCAGGAGGCCTACCAAATTCCACCGGAGTTGGGAAAGGTCTATAATCATGGTCGATGGTGGCCGACGTGTCCAGACACACGGCGTTTGAAAGTATGCAAGTCAAAGGAAGTTGGGAAAACAGTTGAAGGAAGTGTGTTCCAGACTTTACCAGTAGAGTATATGTAAGACTGAGCATAGCGGTTAAGTCTGGGGTCGGAGAGTTGGACAGAGAAAGGATGAGAATGTGTAGAAAGGCGTGTCGCACGAGCTCTTCTCAATGGAGGAGGTATGCAACGAGTGAGAGTTCAGAAGAGCAGTGTCTGTTGTAATAGCGATAGTAAAGAGAGAGTGACGCAACAATTCGACGGGCAGAAAGAGATTGAAGAGAGTTAGTAAGAGTAGGAGAGTTGATGAGACGAAATGCCCTTGACTCCACCTTCTCTAAGAGAGCTGTATGTGTGGAACCACCCCAGATGTGCGAAGCATACTCCATACAGGGACGAACAACACCCCTATACAGAGCAAGCAACTGGGGTGGCGTGAAAGTAATTCTGAAGGCGCCTCAGAACACCCAACCTCTTAGAAGCTTGTTTAGAAAGAGAAGTAATGTGATCTTTCCAAGAAAGATCACGAGAAAAAGAAACACCAAGAATATTAAGGACAGATGAAGGCTTGAGTTGTGTGTTTTCGAAGAAGATATCATAGTTGTGTGGAAGATTGTGTCGAGTGGAGAGATGGAGGAACTGAGTTTTTGAGTCATTGAAAACAACCATGTTTTCTCTGCCCCAATTTGAAATACGGGAAAGATCAGAGGTTAGTTGTTCCAGGGCTACCCCTCTCGAGTCTATCAACTGCTGTTGGGTGGGACGTTTTTCAAAATGGAAGGAATAATGAAGGATGGAGTCATCAGCATAGGAGTGGATAGGAGATGAGGTGATGGAGAGAAGGTCATTAATGAAGAGTAGAAAAAGTGTTGGTGATAGTACAGAACCCTGAGGAACACCACTATTAATAGATTTAAAGGATGAACGGTGGCCGTCTACAACAGCTGCTATAGAACGACCGGAAATTATTAGTGATAAGATCACAGAGAGAAGGATAGATACCGAAAGAGGGAAGTTTAGAAATCAAAGCTTTGTGCCAGACTCTATCGAAGGCTTTCGATATGTCCAGCGCGACAGCAAAAGATTCACCGAAATGCCGAATAGCGGAGGACCAAGATTCAGAGAGAAGGGAAAGAAGATCACCTGTAGAGCGTTTCTTACGAAAGCCATACTGGCGATCAGAGATAAGATTAGAAGAATTGAGATGCTTCCAAATCTTCCTGTTAAGGATAGATTCGAAAATTTTAGAGAGAACGGAGGTCAAAGAAATAGGACGGTAGTTGGAGGGTTGAGAGGGGTCCCCCTTCTTCGGCACAGGTTGAATGAGCGCACGTTTCCAGCAAGAAGGGAAGGTTGAAGTAGATAGACAAAGACGAAATAGTTTACCAAGGCAGGGTGCAAGCTCGGAAGCACAAGTTTTGAGAACCACAGGAGGAATACCATCAGGACCGTACGCCTTCTTAGTATTAAGCTCAGAGAGAGCAGAAATGACATCTTTAGAAGAAATTCTAATTTTAGGCATAATTGAGTTAGAGGGGGTTGAAGGAGGAGGAATAGCTCCGGAATCGTCTAAGGTTGAATTAGAGGCAAAAGTTTGAGCAAAGAGTTCAGCTTTAGAAGAAGGTAAAACAGCAGTTGTGCCGTCGGAAGATATTAAAGGAGGGAAAGAGGAAGAAGCAAAGTTAGAGTTGACATTTTTTTGCAAAATGCCAGAAAGAACGTGAAGAGGAACCAGAAAGATTATTGCATTTTTTACGGAGAAAGGAGTTTTTAGTGTTACGAAGGATAGATTTTGCACGATTCCGGGATGAAATATAAGTAGCGTGAGTTTCAGGAGTTTGAAGACGACGGTAATCCCTGAAGGCAGCATCCCTGCGGCGGATAGCACGAGAACAAGCAGAGTTAAACCAAGGTTTATTAGGTTTAGTAGAAGGGAAAGAATATGGAATGTATGCCTCCATGCCAGAGAGAATCACCTCGGTAATGCGTTCTGCACACACTCCGAGGGACCCCTCCCACGGAAGCAATAATCATTCCACGGGAAATCAAAGAAGTACGACCGCAAGTCCGACCAGCTTGCGGCACCGAAGTGCCACAAGCGTTTCCTTTCCGTAGAAGGGGGTCTTTCCTGCGGAAGACTTGAAGAGATAGGAGAGGATACAGAGATAAGAAGATGATCGGAGGAACCCAGAGGAGGAAAGAGTTTAACAGTATAAGGAGAAGGATTAGAAGTTAGGAAAAGGTCTAGAACGTTGGGTTCATCTCCAAGACGATCAGGGATACGAGTAAGGGAGCTGCACCAACTGCTCAAGGTCGTTTTGGACGTTTTGGTCGTTTTGGACGTTCACCAGCTGTATCATGAGAACTAGAAGAAAGCCATTGGCGGTGGTGAACATTGAAATCACCTAATATGATGATTTCAGAGAAAGGAGAAGAAGAGAGAATGTGCTCTATTTTGGAGTTTAAATAGTCGAAGAATTTAGCATAGTCAGTAGAATTAGGAGATAAATAAACTGAACAAATGAATTTAGTTTTAGAGTGGCAAGAGAGCCTAAGCCATAAGGTGGAAAATTATATATATATATATATATATATATATATATATATATATATATATATATATATATATATATATATATATATATATATATATATATATATATATATATATATATATAATTATATATATTTTTAATATAATTTTTTTTTTTTTTTTTTTTTTTTTACAGTCTATCTCCACTCATGGGCAGAGTCCTTTTCAAGGGGGTAGGGGGCACATACAATTTGCTATTAATATATTTTATTTCCTAACTTGCTATTAACATATTTTTATTTTCCAATATTTTATAAAGTTTGGCTCAAATTCCTCATTTATTTTTCTAAGTTTGACTTTCGAACAATGACTGGAATTTGATTTTCATTAACCTGGATTTGGATTGTGATTATAGATTTATAGATTTATTTGGTACTTATTTTAACTTAAACTTATTTAAACTTTTATTTCATAATTACTGTTTCTTAACATTTTTTTTTTACTAAAGAAATTGTAATTGTTATTATATATATTTATTTAAAATAACTTTTTTAAAATTATAATAATTTTTTTTAGTTATTTTTTTATTTTTCATAATTAATTTTGTATCCTATTCATCTACAAGTATGGAGAAACCTTTGAGAATCGAGGTCGTCAAAGAGGAACGGTATTGTGCTGTCGTGTTTATTTAATTCGGCACCTGGAGTGAAGAGGTATCACCGGGGGAAAAATTTATTTTATTATTTATTTTATTTATTTTATTTTTCATAATTAATTTTGTATCCTATTCATCTACAAGTATGGAGAAACCTTTGAGAATCGAGGTCGTCAGAGAGGAACGGCATTGTGCTGTTGTGTTTATTTAATTCGGCACCTAGAGTGAAGAGGTATCACCGGGGGAAAAATTCCTCCAGGTGAAAGGGGTTCATAAACCATACAACGCCGATGAGGGTATGTTTATCTGCAAGAACGTCATGGATCTTGGTAGCACCTGACATGCAAATGACCAAGACAGGATCAGATGGGGGATTAAATGAAAGATGGTAATGATCAGATTACTTTAAAAACTTTTCAGTATCATGTGACTAATATTAATAATAAAGATAGACATTACTGAAAAACATCGCCACAACAAATAAGCACAATTAAAATTAAACTAATGAAGCATAATATAAGAAAGCCCAGCAAAATGAAACAAGATATAAAAATAAAGCTACATAAAGGGAATGTACTCCCCCCTACTCAAAGTCTGAGCCTAAAAAATGTAATTCGCTCCCGAAATTACACACCGTATCAGGAGGCTTTGGCTGTGGCCTCGTCTAAGTCTCCCGACACTCTGTGCCAGTTCTCACCTGTACCCAAAGGAATGAACTCGGCGCCTTAGATTGATTCCTCAAGTTCAGGGCAGACTTCTCAGTGGGCTGCTTGGTAGAAGGCAAGAAGGACAAGTTTATACGCTATACCCTCATCCAAGATAAACCTAGAACTAGGATGATGTACCAACAATATTGGGACGAATATCAGGAACGATAACAGGGAGTTTGGAATTACAAACTGATTTTTGTAAAAAGGGACGGAGAAAGGGATTGAAAACAAGTATGCAGGCAAAATATATAAATAAATAAATGAATGAAAAAATACTACTACTACTACTACTACTACTACTACTACTACTACTACTACTAATAATAATAATAATAATAATAATAATAATAATAATAATAATAATAATAATAGCAGGGAAACGGTAGAAACAAATTGATTGAATATTACAAAAAGAAATGAGAATACTCTTCATATATATATATATATATATATATATATATATATATATATATATATATATATATATATATATATATATATATATATATATATATATATATATATATATATATATGTGTGTGTGTGTGTGTGTGTGTGTGTGTGTGTGTGTGTGTGTGTTAAAATTTACAACTATCACTACAATAGCAGAAAAATCCATACCTAAATTGTAATCCTTCGCGTCCACCATTTCACATTTGGGACATTCCTTCTTTATTTCTTTGGGATTTTTCTCCATATCATTTACCGCCATTTTGATATTATTTCTGATATATATATATATATATATATATATATATATATATATATATATATATATATATATATATATATATATATATATATATATATATATATATATATATATATATATATATATATATATATCAGTAACTTTTCAAGAACACTAAATTCGCTTGTGCTCTAACAATATAATAATGAGAACCACTCTAAGAACAATAAAAAGTAAAACATTAAAAAATAGGTTAAAAATGGGCATAACGTTTCGGAGCTATTAAACTTCCTTTTTCGAACGCCTCCGGAAGATAAATGACACTAAAAAAGCTTCAAGCCAACAAACTAATAAAGAAAGAGGCAAAGGAAAATCTGGTGTATTGAGTCACCTACATGTTTATCTTACATATTAAAATCATATGCATGTCCACCTAGACATGATTTGTAAGCAGTGAATAGGATTAGAAAAATTTTTTGGGAGTATTTTCGTAAGAAAAACACACTGGAAACCAGAGCACCGTCATACGTGGCCTGCTATAGAAGTCTAGGGAAAAAATGTTTAGAGGTCAGTTGGATAAGATACTAATACCATTCACAGGTTAAAATCGTACACCTTTCCTGAGAGTGAAAAACTAATGGACTAGCATTGGAAACCAATTCAATCATTAACAACATTTTCTGGACAGAAGTGGAAGAAAGAGTTTGAAAGTTAGGTAAAAGATGTAAATTCCACTTTTTGTATGAGTGGATGAATGAGGATGAAGGTATTTCAGCGTCAGAATAAATTGGTTTTAGTTATGGAAGAAGGAGTTCATTAACAAGGAAGATTTATAAATACGTCAATAAAAATATATTGTATGAGAGTTCATTGCACTTTATATTGATATAAAATTTTGGATATTAATAAATATATTTCGCGCTGTTGTAGTTAAGTTGCCTATTTTTTTCAAACACAAATAAAATATAATTTCTAATTAAATTTTTTTTTTATATAGAGAAAATTTTCTACATCATATTAGAAGAAAGTGATTGCTTCATTGTTTCTTTAGTGGTACAGTTTACTTTGAGCTAAATAGGTTAGAATCATTTCATACAACTATATTCTAAAATGTAGGAAAAAATTATCATTAGAAATTTTGAAATAATATTTTTGTGAGTAATTAGTCATTGGGACATTGGCGATCTTAAATTGTCTTTATTTTTAAACAACGTCATAATATAAGGATTATAAAGAACTATGAGCCTTCACAGATAATAATAATCATAATATGAAAATAATTTGCAAAACAATCTTCTTGACTTCTTAATTTAGATTACAAACAAAAATAATTGATAGATTAAACCTATTTATGACACCAATCTACAAACAATACATAAACAATATAAACAATAACAGACACTCGAAAATAACGCCAATTTGAACAACAGAAGGCTTCATCATGTGTCTTTATATATATATATATATATATATATATATATATATATATATATATATATATATATATATATATATATATATATATATATTATTCAC
>SEYY01016195.1:97500-102500 GCA_009176605.1 Armadillidium nasatum
AGCCCCTCCCATCTTCTAATTTCTCGATTTATTTTTTCAAGGTTTTGGCAGAAAAGACTCTCTTCTTTCAAAGGGAAGTGATGAAAGTTGGTAGGTGATGGATGTTGTGGTCGTACTTCTTTGATTTTATTTGGAATGGTTATTATCGCTAAAGTAGAGATTCCTCGGAGTTTGCCGAACGAATAATCAAGATGATCTTCTCTGTTTTAAAGTTTACATTAAAATTTCTTTACATTCAAATAGAACTCAGAAAATTTAGTTTAAATTTCCATGTTTTAATGTCATTCTTCACAGGAACTTTGCCACCAGAAATTGCAATCGTCTTCATTTTTTAAAGTCTCTTTTTTTCTTTTGCTAATTTATGCAAGAATTGTACTAAATAACTTTAAAACATCAATTCTCCTCAGAGAGGCAACAAACTTTCTGCATTCTCTTTTCACGTTCTCTCACTTACTCTTGTTTCTCCTGCTCTTCGACGTTTTGTGAATCTTTTGTTGAGGGACTGGACGTATTGAAATCATGTAATAATCTCGTACAAAGCTTGATTTCTAACTTTCCTCTTTGGCATCTACTGTTCCCTCTGAAATTTTCTTTCCCTTTATTTCTACAACAGGTGTTTTGGACTGTAACTGTTCATTCATATTTAAATTATAATTTTGTTCAGGATTATTTCTTCTCTCCACTTCCTTTTCTAATGGCACATTCTCTGTTATTTTATCAAGGGCCCACTTTTATCATAAGGATTCTATTTCGCTTTAGTCTTTTCATTTTGAATAGGACCCCTGCTAACAAAATGTGATTGATGATAAGAGGAATTTCTTGGAGCAACTAACATCCAAAATTTGTCATATTTCTAAATTAAGATAGACAGTTGTTTTCAATGTTTCAAAAACTCAGTATCTTTATTTTTCAACTGTACATAATCTTCTCCACAGCTATATTGCATTTTCTTCGGAAACCCACAACTCAAATATTTGTCTGTCATCAAAGTTCCTGATGTTCTTTTCCTCGTGATCTTTCTTAGAAGTATAACATTGCTTCTTTCATTAAACAAGGTTCCGAAATGTTAGGTATTCTGAAGCTCCTTCTGAATTTTTTCACACCTCATCAGGTACTTGAATTTCTTAATAATGCCGTTTACACCAATGCAACGTATGTTTCACTCTCGCACAAGTTCTTGAAATGATTGAGTCTAATTAAAAGGCTTTTCATCTTATTAGTTCTGCTCTCGTAGACTCTCTCCATTCTCTTTCAATCAGTCAAACTCTTGCGTCACTCTTTTTGTACTGTCAGTATTAAAAATGACACTGCTTTTCCGAACGATTCTTTCGCATATCTTCTTCTTATTTGGCATACACCTTTTGATTAATTAATCTCATCTAAAGAAGGGTTAAAGGGTTTCATGGTTAAAGAAGCTATTGTAAGGTTATAACTTGAAGTAAAGATAGAGAAATTAAAACCTTTCTAAAATTATCAACCCTTAAAATTAATTAGATGGAATACATTTACTGTGTTCGCAGATAAAATGTATTCGATAAACAACCAACACTTGTCAGTGATGCTAATCAAATTTGAAAATAAAAAAAATAAAAATCATCTTCAACTAAAGATTAGTAATGTAAAATATATAATGAACTAAATTAATCCATTGGCTGCCACTACTAATCTCGATAAAATAAAATAAAATAAATCCATCTGATTTTTCTATTTATTTATTTATTTATTTATTTATTTTTTTATTATTTTTTTTAGTAATCTACTTTTCAAGCTCCATAAAATTTTTTTTGGGGAAGACAGTTTTGGATATATTTAATGGCAGGAATTTAGGGAATGAATTCTTTCTTATTTAGAATAAATATTTTATTTGTTTTTCTGAATCAAATATTTTCTAAGTAAACATGAAATATAAATGTTAGCCTTTAAATATTTATTGTTTTATAAATTTAAGCAAATAATGAAAAAAATCCTATTTTTTATTTCGATTTGATAACATATATATATATATATATATATATATATATATATATATATATATATATATATATATATATATATATATATATATATATATATATATATATATATATATATATATATATATATATATATATATATATATATATATATATATATATATATATATATATATATATATATATATATATATATATATATATATATATATATATATATATATATATATATATATATATATATATATATATATATATATGGGGGAGGGAAGTATTCCTGAGGCCATGAGATTACCACTCATTGGGTTTATGAGGTGTTAAAGGTACTTCCCATTTCACTTCAGTGCCCATTGGTACGCACATTTTCGCGCTCATTTCCATATTCTTCTACACGGAGTAGGCTTCCCTTTCATACAACAGTAAAGACTATTATAGACACACATCTTTAAAAAAAAAATTATGTCATCGACAACAGTAGCCTCGGAGAAAGCCCTCATCCACCCCTTCCACAATCACCACTTGAGAGTAGTTAGTGGCCTCCGGGGATGAAGTTGGTGCCGCCAAACTTTGCAGCCGACTTTCCCAGGTGCACGGTCGTTTTTTTTTTCATTAATTTCTGCAACATTCGCAGTCTTCAATCCAATTTACACTTTATTGAACATCATCTATATTCTTCTTGACCTCACTTCATATTCTTGACAGAAATTCAGGTGCTTAAGCGTTCTGACAGAACACCATTTTCTGTTTCCTCCTACTTTCTCTATCCTCAATTTTCAGTCAAAGGCGGATGTTGTACATACGCGCCATTCTGCGACTAAATTCATTTATTCTATGTGTTTATTTCCTAATTTTACTGACGACCCAAAATTTTTTGACTATCTAAACTTTAAAATAGAACGCATACTATTTTCTTCTCCTTTCTCGGAATTCATCATAGGTGATTTCAGTGTTCACCAACGCCAACGGCTCTCTTCTAGTTCTCATTGTAAAGCCGATAAACGTGCCTTCCATTTATCTATCTAAAAAGACCTTTAGCAGTTTGTGCATCTCCCTATTCGTATTCTTGATTGCGCAGGAGATGAATCCAATAATTTAGACCTTTTTCTAAATTCTAATCCTTCTCCATATAGTTCCAAACTTTATCCTCCTCTGGGTTCCTCCTATCATCTTCTTATTCCTATTGAGAAGAAATTTTTGTGGCATTTCGATGTCGTAAGCTGATCGGACTAGCTTTCGTACTTCTTTGATTTCCTGTGGAAATCAAAGAAGTAGGACATGGGAGGGATTCATCGGAGTATGCAGAGCGCATTATAGAGGTGATTCTCTCTGGCATGGAGGTGTACATTCCATATTATTTCTCTTCTACTAGGCCTAGCAAACCTTGGTTTAACTCTACTTGTTTTCGTGCTCTTCGCCGCAGGGATGCTGCCTTCAGGAATTACCGTCGTAGTCAAACTCCAGAAACTCATGCAACTTATATTTCATTTCGGAATCGTGCAAGATCTATTCCGCAACACCAAACACTCTTTTATCCTTTGAAAATGATACAACCTTTCCGGTTCGTCTTCTACACGTCCTCTCTGTCATTTTGCAATAAATGTCAACTCTAACCTTGCTTCTCTCTCTTTACCTCCTCTAGCATCCACTGACGGCTCAACTGCAGTATTGACTTCTTCTAAAGCTGAAGTCTTAGGTCAAACTTTTGCCTTTAATTCAACTTTAGATGATTCCGAAGCAATTCTTTTTCTTTCAATCCTCTCTAACTCATTTATAACTAAAATTGTAATTTCTACTAAAGATGCTATTTCTGCTCTCTCTGAGCTCAACAATAATAAGGCGTACGATCCTGATGGTATCCCTCTTGTCGTTCTGGCCCTTAGTAAACTATATCGTCTCTGTCTTTCTACCTCAACCTTTCCTTCTTGCTGGAAACGTGCGCTCATTCAGCCTGTGCCTAAGAAGGGGAATTTCTCTTGGCTCTCCAACTATCGTCCCATATCTTTAACCTCTGTTCTTTCTAAGGTTTTCGTTTCTATTCTTAATTGGGAGATTTGAAAACATCTCAATTTTTAAAATCTTATTTCTGATTGCCAGTATGTCTTTCGTAAGAAACCCTCTACTGATGATCTTCTTTCCCTTTTCTCTGACTCTTAGTCTTTCGCTCTTTAGCATTTCGGTGAATCTTCTGCTTTCGCGAAAGACATATTGAAAGCCTTCGAAAGAGGCTGGCACAAAGCTTTCATTTCTCAAAATCCCTCTTTTGGAATCTATCTTCTCTGTGGTCTTGTATCTGATTTTTTCCCGATCGTTCTATAGCAGCTGCTGTAGACGGATACCGTTCATCCTTTAAATCGATTAATAGTGGTGTTCCTTATCCCCCAATACTTTTTCTACTATTCTTTAATGCTATTACTTCATCACATATGCACTCCTAAGCTGATGATTCCACCCTTCATTACTCCTTTCAAATTAAAAAACGCCTCTCCCAACAGCAGATATATGACGCTAGAACGGCGACCTTGGAGCAACAAATCACTGATCTTTCTCGTATTTCTCGTTTTCAATGCCTCAAAAACTCATTTCTATTTTCTCTCTAGTCGATATAACCTTCTTTACAATTATGACATCTACTTCGAAACACTCGACTCAAACTTTCCTCTTTCCTTAATATTCTCGGTGCATCTTTTTCTCTATATGGAGTACGCCTCTCACATCTGGGGCGGTTCTACTCATAAAGCTCTCCTTGAAAAGGTGGAGTCTAGAGCTTTTCGTCTTATCAACTCTCCCACTCTCACTAATTTTCTCCAGTCTCTTTCTTCCGTCGAATTGTTGTGTCACTCTCTCTATACTATCACCATTAAAAATAGGACAAACGTCTGGACGGTAAAAGTTAATTAAAAGAACCATCTCTTTTGCCGGAAATCGGTTTCTAAGTTACATAATTATTGTAAAGAGAGTGAAAAATTTTAAACAAATAGCCTCACCATTTGTATTCTCCTTTCAGTTATTCAAAATGACATATGCGAG
>SEYY01016195.1:105000-125000 GCA_009176605.1 Armadillidium nasatum
AAAATGGAATTTGATTTTCTTGCAGTAATTTTTGTTATGCCTTGTCGTTACGGTATAGTTATATTGTCTCAGGTCTTTAGTGGGCGTGGTCTCCAATCCAAAATACATCCTCAGTCTCTCCGTCTACTCCTTTCTCTTTACGTGTCAAACAATCTCAATTGGTTTCTCTCTACACACTCTAAGACTGGTTCCACTCCCAACTCGCCTCTCACCCTCTCACTTTTCACTATGTTTCTGTGATATCCTTCTAATAACTCTGAACACAATCATTTCTGCTGCCTCCAACCTTCTCTTCTGAGCCGTATTCATCGTTCAGCATTCCTATCCATACAGCAGGATCGGCCTCAAGATTGATTTATATGTCAATACCTTAATTTCCGTTGATATTTCTTTCCCTCTAAGCAGTGGGTACAGCATTCCTTCTTTATTCTCTCCTTCAGTTCTTCGTCCAGTCTTCCCCGTCCATCCAAGACCACTCCCAAGTGCTTAAATTTATTTACTTGTTCAAGTCTGGTCTCTTCTACTCTCACCACCGTCTCCTCTCTCTCCAGTGCTATCACCATCACTTCTGTAATTTCTTTGTTTATTCTCATGCACATTGAACTCATCACCTAATTCCGTTCGTTCAGAGCCTCCTGTAATTCTTCACTTTCCTTTGTTATTACTGCTGCGTCATCCGCCTAAACTAGTGTGTGCTCTCTTTCTTCCCTTATGCATATTCTCATGAGATAGGCACCCAGATATAGCGCAAAGAATAACGGTGACAATTCACTCCCTTGTCTTACTCCTGTCCTCACTCCAAACCACATCTCTCCTCCCTCTCCTCTGACAATTTTTACTGGTTCTTCGTACATGTTTTTTTATAGCTAGTATCAATCCCTCCAATATGTCATACACTGGATCTTCCAATACTCTCTAGAGCCTCTCCCTGTTTACCCTGTTGAATGTCCCTCCAGGTCTATAAATGTTACGTATACTTTTTATTCCAATATATGTTCTTCTCTGTCAGTATTTTCATATGAAAAATCAAATCCGTCGTATCTTTTCCTGTCCTGAAGCCATGTTGCCAATCTCCTGTCTTATCTTCAACTTCCGCTCTTA
Source organism: Armadillidium nasatum (assembly GCA_009176605.1). Classification (NCBI taxonomy): domain Eukaryota; kingdom Metazoa; phylum Arthropoda; class Malacostraca; order Isopoda; family Armadillidiidae; genus Armadillidium; species Armadillidium nasatum. The sequence continues at coordinate 106,102 of SEYY01016195.1, forward strand.
GTCTCCTCCCGAATTCTTTCATACATTTTACTCGCCCCTACCAGCAACGCTATTTCTCTTTTTTTCTCCGCACTTTTTATTATTATTATTATTATTATTATTATTATTATTATTATTATTATTATTATTATTATTATTATTATTATTATTATTATTATTATTATTATTATTATTAATTATTATTATTATTATTATTATTATTATTATTATTATTATTATTATTATTATTATTAATTATTATTTATTATAATAATAATAATAATAATAATAATAATAATAATAATAATAATAATAATAATAATGATAAAAACAATAATAATAATAATAATAATAATAAATAATAATAATAATTATTATTATTAAAATTGTAGATTGTTTTCAAGGATAATTTTAAAGAAGTTAAACAATGTTCAAAGATATCTATTTGGAAATTTGGAAACCAAATGCAAAACTTTTATTAAATCAAAAGCTGATATTGAGTTCCTAAATTATTATTATTATTAGTATTATTTATATTTTACTTATAGATACAGATTTGTAAATAATTATGAGAAAAAAACTGTTCTCCTTTGTTTCAAATGAACCCTTTGTGGTTCATGAGTGGTCAGTGTTCTTGTTGGTTTTGTTTATGTGTTTTATCAATTCGTGTCCTCAAATTTTTACATCTACATCGGATGACATACCTTCAATTACTACGTACAAGTATATAAATTTTAATGAAAACCCGGACTATGAAAACGGCAGTAATTTAAATAATATTCCGATCAAAACGTTGGGTTCTGGACACGTGAATCTTCTTTTGAATTCTGGTGCCACAGAGAAAGGAGATTTAGAAGAGAAGAAATATGTTATTAATACGCTACTGGAAGGAAATTTTAGCCAGTTATATGATAATGATCAAATGGAATACAATACCAGTAGGTGGTGGGATATTATTAATGATATTACAGAATTTCTGCCGGATCTATCAGATTGTAATGGGTGGAAATACAGATGTTTCGTCAATCAAACAAAATTTACGGAAAATTGGAGGTAAGATATATTTTTTGTTTGGTGACATTTTACATTAATTACAACACACACACAAAAAAAACATTAAATGCTTTACATTCGATGCAGAGTGTGTGACTGTGACTCATCTTGTAACTCTTACGGACAGTGTTGTATCGACAAAGCTGCAACGATGCCGGAAAATGAGGAAATCAGTATTAAAAACAGAATGTATTGTGAATCACTTTCTCAGGTCAGATTTTTTTTTTCAAATTTCTTTTCACAAAATTGAAATACTTTTATGGAACAAAAACTGGATAAGGATAAAACATGATTGTCTTTTCGGTCTCTAAAAGTTCCTAATAAACATTTAGGGCGCAACAATTACATTGGTTTTGAAGTCACAGCTCTTTCATTAATATTGTTCTAGTTTCTTTTCTTCATGTTCTTTCTTCAAATATTTTCTTACTAATAAATTGTAGAAAGGTGTTTGGGTTCTAAGATGGCTACAAAACTCCCTTAATACTTATGTTATTTCTCATACATTGAAAATTGCTCAAGGATTCGTTTGAAATCAACATTCTACACGTTCTTACCCATCCTCTATCTAACTATAGCAGAACCACAGGTTTAAAATCTAATTCCTTCATGCAGCACAAAGTCACGTCGACTTTTAATCTGGACAATTTTCTATTTTCTTCCTTTGGTTTCGGTTGGTGTCGAGAAACACACTGGTTTTACCTTAGATCATATATATATATATATATATATATATATATATATATATATATATATATATATATATATATATATATATATATATATATATATATATATATATATATATATATATATATATATATATATATATATATATATATATATATATATATATATATATAATATATATATATATATATATATATATATATATATATATATATATATATATATATATATATATATATATATATATATATATATATATATATATTATATATATACAGTTAGGTAGAATTATCTCTTGATTAATAATGATGTAATGTAAAAATAATTAAAAATATTATAACTTAATTAGCCTGAAATAACGTAGGGATAAAACAGAACACAGCTTAAAATAACATAATACAATATAACATATAATTATAACTTAAATATTTGCATCTATTTCTTTTATTAACTGTGCTTTAATTAATACAAATTTGATTTTTTTTTTTTTTTTTTTTTTTTTTTTTCACATCTCACGGCATTGCCCTATTTGAGGAGAGGAACTTTTCTAGATTGTATATACATAGGATCCGCAATCCGGATCGAATCTGCGCTCTCAAATACGTGAATGAATCCCTACACCGTTTATGTATTTGCTTCACGATAGGAAAACTTTTGGCATTGTTTGACTCTGATCTGAAAAAAAGATGTCTCTTAATTCCTTTCCTGGAGTTAATATATAATATAATATTGTGCTAACGAATCGTTGATACAAGTTGCAAAAATGTCAATTAATCTTTTCATATTTCTTATTAGAAAATAAATCGGTGGATCGATTTTCGTATGCTTAACATGTCTTTTCTCTATTGAAAATCTTTCTGGTATTTTATGACTTGTCCCAACGATTCGTTAGGACAATTTTTGCATAGTAGGGATATAAAAAAAATCTGCTTAATTAAAAATCTAAAAAGAATTTTATGTAATAAATTTACCATATCGTATTTTTTGAATACATTTTTAAATATTTTCTTCCAGGATGAAATGAATGGAATCTACATGATTGGTGATTGTCTCCAAGAGATGCAAGGAACCTTTGAAGAGGATTTGTGCCTCAGAAAGGTAGTGAAAAAAAAATCAGAAAATTTTGGAAACAATTTAATTAAAATCCCTAAATTTTTACTAAAATTTAACTATAAAACCACTAATAAGAAAAACGTAAAAACAAAATTATAACCATGAAATAATATCACTAAAACCACTAAACTGTGAGTGTAGCTATGAATAAAACCACTAAACTGAGGGTGTAGCCATGACACAATTTTATAATTTTATAATTATGGAATGAATTTTCAAAACTCGTAAGCATAAATATTATTTATTTATTATTTATTTATTTCAATTTATCTAAAATTTCGTTATTATTCATATTTTTAAGAAATTTCACCTCATTTTAATTCAATTAAATTATAAACAAATTACTAATATTTATCAATTTTCTTTGCAATATAAACCTACTTGATTCTTTGAGAAACTACTTGCGCGTGTTTATGTGTTCAAATTTGAGAGAGAGAGAGAGAGAGAGAGAGAGAGAGAGAGAGAGAGAGAGAGAGAGAGAGAGAGAGAGAGAGAGAGAGAGAGAGAGAGAGAGAGAAGTATAATATTTTTAAAAATATTTTGCAGATCTTACAGAAATGGAGCTTAAGATAATAATGATACGCTCAAACCAAAGCCAATGCGAATATGAACGCGAACCAACGCGAATTGTTGTAGAAGTAGCTGGCAAGCATCAAAGCGATCTTCCAACGAGAACAATTTGTTGATCTCGCTGATCAGCTGCATTTCAGTCTTTTCAAAATACCTAATGTTAAATTGATCGTCTTCAGGTTCAATTTTGCGTTCGCATTCGCATTCGCATTCGCATTCGCGTTCGCGTTCGCATTCGTTTTCATGTGTCTACTTTTGTAAGCGTACCAAGCTATAAATATGTTAAATAAAATTTATTCGAGTGATTGCTCATGCCCACCGCTCGGCTGCCTAACTTCTCGCAACTATTCGCACGTTTAACTTTTCAATCACGTATTGGCTTGAATGCTTTCTTGCTCTCATTCGCTCTCGTGTTGTAGATCATTTTGGTTCGGGCGTTCATTTGTATTAAACCTATTTACGATTCTTTTCTCTTCTTTCTTATGCATCATAGTTTTTCTTAGCTTTTATTTAATAATAATAATAATAATAATAATAATAATAATAATAATAATAATAATAATAATAATAATAATAATAATAATAATAATAATAATAATAATAATATTATTATTATTATTATCATTATTATTATTATTATTATTATTATTATTATTATTATTATTATTATTATTATTATTATTATTATTATTATTATTTCAAAGGAATGTTTAATCACTGTTGCTGTCCCTGTTTATTTATATATATCTGTCTGTCTGTCTGTCTGTCTGTCTGTCTGTCTGTCTGTCTGCCTGTCTGTCTGTCTGTCTGTCTGTCTGTCTGTCTGTCTGTCTGTCTGTCTGTCTGTCTGTCTGTCTGTCTCTCTCTCTCTCTCTCTCTCTCTCTCTCTCTCTCTCTATATATATATATATATATATATATATATATATATATATATATATATATATATATATATATATATATATATATATATATATATATATATATATATATATATATATATATATATATATATATATATATATATATATATATATATATACTTAAGGTAGAAGAAGAAAGTTATGGAGTGATTTTGGACATTCCAGTGATATCCCTGAATACTAATTACACTTACGTTAATTATTATTGTGCAATTTGTAACAACGATTCAAGCTCAATTCTTCACTTGGACTTCTCCATAAGTTGCGACCCAAAATACGTGAGTGAATATTTATATTACGTTGATATTATGTACGTTACTCATCATGAGGTATTAAATGGTTAAATCGGTTGTCGTTATTATTGCTAATATTATTATTTTTATTATTAGTAGTAGTAGAAGTATATAATAATATAATAATTATAATAATAATAATAGTAAAATTATGCAAATAATAATAGCAATAATAATAATAATTATAATAATAATAATAATAATAATAATAATAATAATAACAATAATAATAGTATTTTTAATAATAATAATAATAATAATAATAATAATAATAATAATAATAATAATAATAATAATAATAGTAATAATAATAATAGTATTTTTAATAATAATAATAATAATAATAATAATAATAATAATAATAATAATAATAATAATAATAATAATAATGATAAGACTAATAGTGTAATAAAATATAAATGCTAAAACAAAATAATAATAATAATAATAATAATAATAATAATAATAATAATAATAATACTAATAATAATAATATTAATAATAATAATAATTTTGACAATTCTAATTTTCATTTATGGAGTGATTGGAACTCCAAATCCACTCTTTTGAAACCATCTATATCTTAAGCTCCGACTTTTTGGAGCTAAACGGGAAATGAAAGCAACTTTAATCTAGCTCAAATCCCCAAAGTTAGCTCGAGGTCTCCGAAGGGGGAGCCAGAGCTGCCGGAGCTGGAGCCGGAGCTGTAGCCGGAGCCTGAGATGGAGCTGGAGATGGATATAGAGCTGGAGCCGGAGCCGGAGCCGGAGCTGGAGTTGACACAACCCCACTATAAAGAACTCACTTTTCTCAGTAATAAATGTAATACTAGATATTACACACACACACACACACACACACACACATACACACACACACACACACACACACACACACAATCATAAAAATATAAACATTTTAATCCAAACTTAAGACTCTTTGATATTTACTTATTTACTTAAATCTAAAATTCTAAAAGTATTTGAACAATGTAGAAATAAATTATTCAGTTGAAATGTTTAGATATCTCATATATATATATATATATATATATATATATATATATATATATATATATATATATATATATATATATATATATATATATATATATATATATATATATATATATATATATATATATATATATATATATATATATATATATATATATATATATATATATATATATATATATATATATATATATATATATATATATATATATATATATATATATATATATATATATATATATATATATATATATATATATATATATATATATATATATATATATATATATATATATATATATATATATATATATATATATATATATATATATATATATATATATATATATATATATATATATATATATATATATATATATATATATATATATATATATATATATATATATATATATATATATATATATATATATATATATAGTATATCATATATATAGAGGACGATAAAAATATGACTATAGATGAGTTCTTGCTGGAAGCGAAATATATACCAAGAAAAAGGATGTACGAACGAACACTTCCAGAAGACGATAATAGCAATAATGAATATTGTTGGATGGAAGATTTAAAGTACCTGCTTAATAATACAGGATTTGGATCTTCTCAAAATGTTAATTCTTCTTCTCCTTCAATAACCCCAACATCACCTTTGACCCAGACGTGTAATGTTCAGGTAAAAAGCTGGTAATTAAGCTTGTAAAGCATATTTAACTGGTAAAATATTATAGGTTAATATAATAGTATTATATATATATATATATATATATATATATATATATATATATATATATATATATATATATATATATATATATATATATTAGTGATGGCATCCGCATCCGCATCCGCAAATGAGAAATATGACATGCGATCCATCTCTAATTATATATATATATATATATATATATATATATATATATATATATATATATATATATATATATATATATATATATATATATATATATATATATATATATATATATATATATATATATATATATATATATATATATATATATATATATATATATATATATATATATATATATATATATATATATATATATATATATATATATATATATATATATATATATATATATATATATATATATATATATATATATATATATATATATATATATATATATATATATATATATATATATATATATATATATATATATATATATATATATATATATATATATATATATATATATATATATATATATATATATATATATATATATATATATATATATATATATATATATATATATATATATAATATATATATATATATATATATATATATATATATATGATAATATATATAATAATAATATAAAAAATATAATATATATATAAATAAATAAATAAATAAGTAGATAAATAAATAATTAAATAATAAATAAATAAAAATTAAAACATTTTTTTTTTATTTATTTTTTATTATTTTTTAATTTATTTAAATTTTTATATATAATTTTATTATAAAATATATATATATATATATATATATATATATATATATATATATATATATATATATATATATATATATATATATATATATATATATATATATATATATATATATATATATTAGGTTAGCCAGTATCAGTACGTGAGCGGCTTGGTAAGTTTATACAATTCCAGAGTTTGTTTCCCTCCAATGGAAAATTGTTCTTTGAAATCCGAAAACAAAACAGAATCTTGCACCAGACAGGTAAGACTTTTATCTAAAGATCAAAAGATAAAAAAATAGAGATAATTAAATAGAAAGAGAGCGGAAAAAATGAAAAGAGAAAGAGAGAGAGAGAGAGAGAGAGAGAGAGAGAGAGATTGAAATAGAAAAACAGAGAAAGATATAATTAAATAGTGATAGAAAGAGAGAAAAAAGAGAAAGAGATAATTAAATAAAGGTAAAAAGATAATTAAATAGAGAGAGAAGAAATGAAGAGAGAATGAGAGAAAGATATAAAGAGATAAAGAGAGAAACAGAGAAAGAGATAATTAAATAACGATAGAAAGGGAGAAAAAATAGAGAAAGGGATAATTAAATAAAGAAAGAAATAGATAAAGAAAATTTCTTATCTTGGGAAAATCCGTCGATTTTTTATTTTTTATTTAAGTTTTATAGTAAATTGATAAACAAATTCAAAACTAAATTTATGGTGCTTTCATAGAATGAATTATCTTAATTTTATTGCTTTAAACAAAATAATATATGAATAAAAAAATTATTTGGAAATTGAATATATTGAATAATGATAAAAATATAATAAATTATATAGTTTTTTTAAATATTGTATACGCTATCAATATCAATTAACATTATTTCAAGTAATACCTAATATAATATAATGTTATATAATATAATGCAGTTTAATATATTCTCATAAAATATAAACTTTTATAATTTTAAAAATATTTATTTGTAATAATTATATTTATATTTTCTTTTTGAAGGTTACTGATTGCGATTCTTCTTGGCCAATTTTGTCAGATTTTGAAAAATGTCAATTTTATTCAATGAAAGTGTATGACAAATCGAAAAATATTTTATATAAAAATCCTCACTGCGCCAAATGTAACTTTGCTTCTCTGTCAAGAGAACAGTTTTCATGCAATAATTTAGCAACGAATTTTAATTTTCACGCTGCATATGGACCAAGATTCGGAGGATCCTTCTCAATTTTATTCCAAATTCCAGATCAATCTCCAAGGAAATGCCCGAAACGTAATGAAATATGGAACCCCTTTAATGATCAATGTAGCAAGATAATTTGCGGAATAGGACGTGTTTTAAAGAAAGGAGAATGCGTTAAAAACGAAAACGAAAATTATACACGTAATGATACTCAAAATTCTTCCTTACTAAATAACTGTCCAACTATTCCTGTGACTAATTTTACAATGTACGAAAATGATTCTATTTATTACTATACTGGTGATAAATTTTATAATAAGGGAGAATATGAACTGCTCAACGATTCTGTCATTCTAATTTGCGCTGAAAGCAATTATTATTTCAAGAAGAATTATATATTCAGTTACTACATTACTGTTGTTGTACTTAGCATATCACTTGTATGTTTAGCTCTCCATATTACCTTGTATTTTTGCTATTCTCGACTAAGAACTTGGCATGGGAGAAATCTCGTTTCTCTGTGCTTTTCCCTATTCATTGCTCAATTTTTGTTTCTAACAGGGACTACTGCTACAGAGAATTTCGGATTTTGTGTTTTTATGGCAGTTTGTATTCACTACTTTTGGCTTGCTTCATTTTTCTGGATGAATATTTTAAGCATCGATGTATGGAGAACATTTAGAGCAAAATATTCTCACAATTCAAACAGTAGAAAAGCGTTTCTAATTTACAATTTGTATTCTTGGGGAGTTCCTTTCATCATAGTTATGGCGAGTTTGACGTTAGACTTGGCAGGAAAGAATTTAAAATATAAACCCGATTATGCAGGGTTTGATGAAGCAGAGCTCTGTTGGATTAACAATAAATATGGACTCTTGTGTTTCTTTTTATTACCGATTGCTATCATTATGACAGAAAATGTGATACTTTTCACCATAACATCCTATTTGATTTATTCCCAATCAAAAGAAACGCGATTTGCTAGGATCAAATCCCAAAGTGTGAAGATCGGGAATGAACAAAACCTCTCTGAAGAAGAAAATAAGATTAAAAAACAGGTATGGTAAATTAGTGTTATTTCAATACCAATTTTTTTACACAGGAAATTTTTTAAAAGTATAAAACAAACATTTTAAGATTTAAAAAGGTTTTTCCAATATTTCTGAGAAGGCTTGCAAGTTAGAGTGTGAGTAAAAAATTAGGAGGTTTTTTTTTTCAGGAAAGAGTCAGAATTGAGATTCAGAGTTGGAACATGTGCCATGAATAGTCGCGAATCGGAATCTGATACCGAAAAAGTATCCAACTACCGACTCTCAATCAAAAAATAAATCTATTGTTTTATTTTTTCATTTTTTTTAATCAAATTAAACTGAATTATTCTAGGGTTAAAAATCTTGATTTGGTTAAAATAACATAATTTCTTTGTTGAGAAATTGTGTAAAATATTGAAAAAAAATTTTTTTAATGCTTAACAAATAGTAGCACCGCTTCTATAAACACATTCCAACCTCTATTGAAATCTATCTGGTCTTATTATGTGCCTCCTTCAATTTGTTTTTCACACCCTCTAAGACTTTCATTCAAAAATAGTTTTATTTGTTTCACCTGCTTGGAACTGAAGAAAAATATATCTTAAATTTTCAGGTATGTTTTATGTTTCCAAATTTTCTTTCTTTCTTTTTTTTTTTTATTTCAGCAGGATGATTTTTTTCATCTCACCATGCTCCATTAAATATTCTCTACAGACATCACATCACATCTTTTTCCTCTTTATATATTTCTGTTTCTTACCTTTTTCACTTTTCATCCTGCTAACTTCACTTCCTCGAAAAAAATTGGTTGCTCTTCAACTGCTAGTACTCTTTATTATCATCTCAGTTCATCTTCATTTATATACCAGGCGAGAGTTGTACAACTATATTTTATTTTTCTAATGTCTTCTGGTTCTATTATCTGAAATTAATTCCCAGCTCTTTCTATCATTGGTATTGTTTTTTGCCACTCATATCTTGCTGTATTCTGCCAGTGCGTATTTACATCTCATTCATTGTTTTCCTACTTTCTCTCCGTTATATTTCTAAATGCTGCATATTTCACACTTGTTTATACATTCTTTTCTTTAGCAAGTTTCTAATTAAATGTTTTTCATAAGTTTTTTCCACTTTATTAGTTCATGCATTCTTTCTCCTCTCCTTCGTAAAATCCTTAGTAAACCTCTTTAATGAATCGTCTTGTCGTCATATGGAAAAATTAAGTCCTAGGTCCTAGGTTCGAGGTAATAGGTCAGAGGTCCTAGGTTCGAGGTCCTAAGTCCTTTGCCCTAGGTCCTAGATCCTAGGTCCGAGGTCCTAGGTCCGAGGTCTTAGGTCCTATGCCATAGGTCCTAGGTCCTAGATCCTAGGTCCTAGGTCCTAGGTTCGAAGTATCGAAGTCTGACAGTTGAAATATATGCTAGGGTGAAAGTCAGGCAACCCTAATAATAAATACTTTACTCATATTTTTAATCATTTGTAATTCTTTCCAGTATTATTATTCCTATTATATCATTATTATTTCTATCACTATCTTTTACTTACTAAGTTACATGCATCCCTTAAAAGTACCAAGGTAGTAGTTGAAGTTGATTTAAACAACTAAACTACAGCAAAATTATTAAATTCTAATTATATATATATATATATATATATATATATATATATATATATATATATATATATATATATATATATATATATATATATATATATATATATATATATATATATATATATACGTGTGTGTATGTGTGTTTGTGTTTGTGTATGTGTATAAAATACTTTGCTTAATTTAAATTGATATAAAGGAAAAAAATCTGATAAAAAATGGAAAGCTTATTATTCTACTTTTATTTAATATTTTTCTTGAATGATAATATGAAATTGAATTTTATTAATAATAATTTTAAAAAGGTACTATAGAAGTTCTATGTTGATGATGGTTACGTATTGTATGTATTTTATACTTTTTTTTTTATTTCCAATTGTGCTTTAATATAATTCAATAAAATCTACTTCTAGTGTATGAGAAGCAGGAGTCCTACTTTTGAAATTTGAGAATTGTATTTTGAACCTATAAAATTGTAAGAGTCGGGATTCTGGGTTCGGGAGTCGATAATCAGGAGTCGGGAGTCGGGAGTAGGAAGTTGGGAGTCGGAAGTTGGGATTCGGGAGTCGAGAGTCGATAATCAGGAGTCGGGAGTCGAGATTCGACATTCGAGATTCGTCATTCGAGGTTCGACATTCTAGGTTCGAGAGTCGAGAATCGAGGGTCGAGAGTCGTCGATAACAGGAGTAGGGAGTAGGAAGTAGAAAGTAGGGATTCAGGAGTCGAGAGTCGAGAGTCGATAATCAGGATTGAGACTCGGGAGTCGGGGGGTCGGGAGTTAGGAATCGAGAAACTGGAGTCGAAATCTAACAGTTGAAATATTTGTTAGAGTGAGAGTCAGACAACCCAGATTATAAAACTCTACTTATATCTTTAATCATTTTTAATTCTTTTTAGTACTTATATATATATATATATATATATATATATATATATATATATATATATATATATATATATATATATATATATATATATATATATATATATATATATATATATATATATATATATATATATATATATATATATATATTTTAAACGGGAATAGGTAAACAACAACAATAAAATCAGATTTGCTTTGTACTTGAAACTTGGGATTCTTCAAGGCTTGACTTGGGTTTTTGGTTTCTTGGCTTCCTACGTGGATTCGCAAGTTTGTTGGAAAACATTTACAATACTCAACGGTCTCCAAGGAGCAGCCATCGTTCTTTCTTTTGATTTGAAGAAATGGGTAATGTATTTAATCTCTCTCTCTCTCTCTCTCTCTCTCTCTCTCTCTCTCTCTCTCTCTCTCTCTCTCTCTCTCTCTCTCTCTATCTCTCTGTCTCTCTCTCTCTCTCTCTCTCTCTCTCTCCCTCTCTCCCTAGTTCACATTTAACTTCTTTCTACGATTCTGATCAAGCTATTGTTCAAATTCTTTTAGAAAATCATATAATATTAAATATTAGATGTATTTTAAAAATTATGGTCCAGTAAATCATTGGCAAAGGTATGAATATACCCAATGTTAAAGTATTGAATACGTGTCACTTTTTCTCAGTCACAGTTTATTGGAAAATTTTGTCACAGACTAAAATATAAGAAAAAAATCTATTTTAGTTATGTGAATGAAAACTCCTTGTTCATACTTGGTTATAAATGTAATAAAATTATCAGATTAATTAAGTGAAATAAAAAAGAAAGAGACTGACCTAAAATATTTTTAGAAATCATTAATTAATAAGCAAAACACTTGGGTAAATCTATTCGACAAATTGCTTTGTTAAAATGGTTTATTAAATTTTTTTTTTTTTTTTTTTTTTGGGTGTGGTATTATTTTCATAAAACTTTTTTTTAATTATGAATATCCCTTGATATATATATATATATATATATATATATATATATATATATATATATATATATATATATATATATATATATATATATATATATATATATATATATATATATATATATATATATATATATATATATATATATATATATATATATATATATATATATATATATATATATATATATATATATATATACAGATTTTTGTTTCACTGTGGAAGAAACTTCCTTTCTCATCTTTGGGATTAAAATTTTCAAAAAATTCCAAAGAGATGCTGTGTGAAAATGACTTAGCTAATGGGTACGTAATTCACGCACACACACACACACATACACATACACACACACACACACACACACACACACACACACATATATATATATATATATATATATATATATATATATATATATATATATATATATATATATATATATATATATATATATATATGTTAGGGAATTAATAATTCATAAACCAAATAAGTGACCGATATGACCTGATACGCTGCTTTTGAATGTTTGCAAGTAGATAGAAGTGAGAAAAAAGAAGGAAGAGTGTTTTCGGCTTTACCAGTGGAGTACATTTAAGAATGAGCATAGCGGTTGTGGCTAGGGTCACCTAGCTAAAATGAATGAGTCAGTGCGAAATGACAGTCACACAAATTAACATTCGTTAAAGCACATGAAAAACTTAAGTGTTCAAAAAAAAAAAAAACGGAATGTCCATTGTAAAAGCGATAGTACTATGATAAAAGCAGGATTGGTGGAACCATCCTAGATACATGATGTACACTCTATGCAAGATTGAATAACACTTCAAAAATTGCAAAACAAATGGACTGGGATGTAAGAAGTAGTTCTGCAGGAACTTCTTAACCCCCACCTCTCTCTAAGAAGCTTGCTTAATGAGAGAAACTAAATCACTTAACGGAAATATCAAGAATGTTAAGAACAGAAGAAAGTTGAAAAAGAGTGTTTTCGAAGATGTTATATTTGTATAGAAGATAATATCGAGTAAGCAGATGAAGGAACTGTTTTTTATTAGGCTCTGAAAACAACTATACTGTCATTTGTTACAAAACGCCAGCAAGAGTTTGAGGTAGAAGACAAGAAAGATTATTGCACCTTCTACAGTGAAAAAATATGTTAGTATCACGATTATAAAGAACAGAAGAAAGTTTGAATTGAGTGTTTTTGAAGATGTTACACTTGTATGGAAGATAATATCGAGTAAACAGATGAGGGAACAGATTATTACACCTTCTAGAGATAAAAGATTTGTTAGTATCAAGATTTAGGAATAGATAAAATGAAAAAATCACTTTCTCAGTTCTATCAACAACCATTTTCTCTGAGAGCTACAAATGCTCTCCTTTAACAGAATAAATATAGTTTACTTTTAAATAGTAATTAAAAAAACGCAAAATATGTTTATAACCTTTCATCCTGATGAGAATGAAACTGTTTAGAAAATCTGCTAAGCGACCTTTTACTTAAAGTCAATTTTAGGTATTTTTTAAAATTTTCTTAAATTATTCACATAGATGAAATTTTTGGTTTTAGGCTTTTAATCTTCTTTCTTTTAATTTCAGAGAAAGTGATGGGAAAGAGGTGAAGGAAAACGATAGGAAACCTTATAAGAAGAGAAATGAAAGCGTTTTAAATAAGGCAAAAGATTCAGTAATCCGTTCAGCTTTCCTGAACAAAACTTCACTAAAATTCAGAAGGTAAAATTCGGTACTGATAATTCTAAATTAATGAAAATCTCCAAAACTAAACAGTCTTGCCATATATATATATATATATATATATATATATATATATATATATATATATATATATATATATATATATATATATATATATATATATATATATATATATATATATATATATATATATATATATATATATATATGGTTCTCATTCTTCACATTAAAAGAAATTTAAACCACAAAATTAACAATAAAAAAAACTAATCCAGAATAACTTAAAATATAAGTTTTCTACATGGCAGAAACCTTAAAAGTAAATGAATAAAATGTGTCACAATGGAAGGATAAAAAAAATATAAACGACCAATCTTTTATTATTATTATTATTATTATTATTATTATTATTATTATTATTATTATTATTATTATTATTGTTTTAATAATAATAAATTATAAAACTAGATGCGACAGTTGAAATAAGTTGGGAGGAGAAAAACTCTAAGCCAGAGTGGACAGCTAGACTAATTTGCAAGTAAAGACAATTTCCAATATTTTAGACAAAACCTTGGTCCAAAAACACAATGTTTAGAGACTTAAATTTGAGAATTATAATTTGATTATTAAACATAGAAGTCCTGTTTACCATGTCACGAACGATAGAGTGACTGACTCACGTGTTTTAAGGTGCCGTGTCGATCCCATTTACGAATCCTACTTATACAGTACCTGGAAGAGTTCCTCTCCCCGAATAAGGAGATATCCCCTAAGATGTGAAGTTAAAACAAAATAAGACAAATGTTTGTTTGTAAATGCATATGCATATTTATTAATAATAATTATGAAAAATTTATGAAGATAATCAATTAGATTCCCATTTTATCTTTTTCAGCTACAATGGATCTTCGAACGAGAATGTCTCTAGTGACTCTAGTGTTATCAATTCCAACAACAGTGGCCAAAATTCTGAAAACCCCAAAACACAAACAAGTAACCTTTCTCAAGATACTCATCTATAAAGTTAATGGATCATTCTCGTAATAAGGATGGATCTCACTAATTTTTGGCAATATTTATAATTTACATCAGTCATTGATGATTACCTCCACTTTTAAATATTCTCACATTTGTTACTTTAAAGTTTTACTCACTAACCTTACTATTCATTATAATTATTATTATTATTATTATTATTATTATTATTATTATTATTATTATTATTATTATTATTATTATTATTATTATCATTACATAGACAAAAAGGGAGGTAAAGGGGCGAAAGAAGGAGATAAAAATGGGGTAATAAGATAGTGGAGGAATTTAGAGAAAGGAGTAAGATGTCTTAGAAGGAGGAGAATAAGGTTAGGAATAAAAGAGAGGTAAGGGGAGAGGAGAAAAGAGAATAGACGAAGAAATAAGACAGGTGGAAAGTGAGGTTAGGGCAAGACGTATAGAGTATTTTAGTTGACTGCTGAATGTGAAGGAGGTGAGAAGGGAGGCTAGGATAATGGAGATAGAAAAGAGGAGGGAAGGTAGGAGAGGAAGAGGGGGAAATTTCGGTAGAAGAAATAGGAAAAGCATTAAGGAAAGTAAAGAAGGGTAAATCAGCGTTTTGGATGGGATAAGTGAAAGGATGTTGAAGGAAGGAGGGAGAGTGTGATAAAATGGTTGGCAAGATTGTTTATTTTATGTTAGGTAATGGGAGAGGAGCCTCAAGATTTGCAAGATGCATGTGTGATCTCTTTGTATAAAGGAAAGGGTGATAAATTTAAGTATGGGAGTTATAGGGAAATAAATTTGCTTAGCGTAGTGGGAAAAGTGTATGCTAGAATTTTATTGGGAAGGTTGAGATTTCGAAATGAAGAGTCTGAGGGCGGTGTGTGATGTATTTAGAAGAGATAGATTCAGGAATGTTAGAAAAAGGGAGATGTGTAGTAGGAAAGCTGAACAGAGCATGCTGAGGTGGTTTGGACAAATGAGAAGGATGAATGAAGAGAGACTGGCAATTAAAAGGTGTTTGTATCAGAAGTGGAGGGTGTGAGAGGTAGGTGGAGACCGCTGGGAGATTGGATGAGTGGGGTCAAGGAGTTATTGAGGGACAGAGGAATGAGTTGGTAGGAGGGTGTGAGGTTGACGGAGGACAGGAGTAGAAAAGACTGGTGAAGGGATGAGTGTTTGGGAATGGATGTAGCCTGAGGTATACACCACCCAACGATTGTAGTTATAAATATAATATATATATATATATATATATATATATATATATATATATATATATATATATATATATATATATATATATATATATATATATATATATATATATATATATATATATATATATATATATATATATATATATATATATATATATATATATATATATATATATATATATATATATATATATATATATATATATATATATATATATATATATATATATATATATATATATATATATATATATATATATATATATATATATATATATATATATATATATATATATATATATATATATATATATATATATATATATATATATATATATATATATATATATATATACAAGTAAAAGAAAAAAACACTAGAAACAAAGCCATTCCTTTCTTATATGTAAAACTTTAACCCCACTGAAACAAAACGAAGACTTTTCAACTCCAGACTCAGAGCGCTCTTTCAGGTATAAAATGAGCTCAACATCTTGAGCCGAAACGTCATCCTTCCTGTAAATTTTTTGGATTTAAAGTATATATATATATATATATATATATATATATATATATATATATATATATATATATATATATATATATATATATATATATATATATATATATATATATATATATATATATATATATATATATATATATATATATATATATATATATATATATATATATATATATATATATATATATATATATATATATATATATATATATATATATATATATATATATATATATATATATATATATATATATATATATATATATATATATATATATATATATATATATATATATATATATATATATATATATATATATATATATATATATATATATATATATACCTTAGAAATGATGCCGATTCAAAATTTGGTTAGAAACGTTGTTTATATTAAATGATGTATAAACTCTGATGTATAATGATTTTCCTTCTCTCTCTCGTTCAGTATATATATATATATATATATATATATATATATATATATATATATATATATATATATATATATATATATATATATATATATATATATATATATATATATAATATATATAATATGCCCTGCTGCACGGTCTTCGTTTTTCATTAATTTCTGCAACATTCGCGATCTTTTTTCTAATCTCCACTTTGTCGAACACTACCTCTCTTCTTCAAGACCTCATCTCTTGTCTTAACTGAAACTCAGGTGTCTGAGTGCTCTGACAGCAAACCCTACTCTGTTTCCTCCCACTGTCTCTATCCTCAATTTTCAGCCAAAGGCGGATGTTGCGCATATGTACGCAATGATGTTGTCTGTTCTCGTGTCTCTAATTTGGAGTCTTCTGAATTCTCTACTTTATGGCTTAAACTTTCTTCCAACTCTACAACTAAATTCATTTGTTCCGTCTACTTATCTCCTAACTCTACAGACGATCCAAAATTCTTCGACTATCTTAACTCCAAAATAGAGCACATTCTTTCTTCTTCTCCTTTCTCCGAAATCATCATTTTAGGTGATTTCAATGTTCACCACCACCAATGGCTTTCATCTAGTTCTCAAGATCCAGCTGGTGAACTTGCCTTCAAATTTTCTATCCAGAACAACCTTGAGCAGTTGGTGCATCTCCTTACCCATATCTCTGACCGTCTTGGTGATGAACCCAACATTCTAGACCCTTTTCTAACTTCTAATCCTTCTCCTTATATTGTTAAACTCTTTCCTCCTCTGGGTTAATCCGATCATCTTCTTATCTCTGTATCCTCTTCTATCTCTTCAATTCTTCCGCAGGAAAGACCCCTTCTACGGAAAGGAAACGCTTGTGGCACTTCGGTACCACTTACAGGTCTGACTTGCGGTCGTACTTCTCTGATTTTCCATGGAATGATTACTGTTTCCCTGATAGGGGTCCCTCGGAGTGTGAAGAGTGCATAACTGAGGTGATTTTCTCTGGCATGGAGGCGTACATTCCATATTCTTTCCCTTCCACTAAACCTAATAAACCTTGGTTTAACTCTGCTTGTTCTCGTGCTATCCGCCGCAGGGATGCTGCCTTCAGGGATTACCGTCGTCTTCAAATTCCAGAAACTCACGCTACCTATATTTCATCCCGGAATCGTGCAAAATCTATTCTTCGAGATACCAAAAACTCTTTTCTCCGTCGCAA
>SEYY01016197.1:0-17279 GCA_009176605.1 Armadillidium nasatum
TACACCATGGAAAAAACGTTGGTAACTTTAAGGAAATGGAAAATCAATTTTTCAGGAAAAGCACTTGATAAGATATAACATGTCAAATGACAAAGACAACTCCAAACACTTCTCTTGTATTACAGTCCTTTGTTGAGAGAAAATGGGGCAAACCATAAATATATGAAACATATCTAACCTGGCATTACAGTTTACACAAGTTCTCCTAGGAGAATTTTCAATATAATGCGCAACCTCAAAAAGTGGTGTACCTAACCTTAACCTAGCAAGCACCACTTGCTCTCTCCTGGTACCCCCATATGTATGGCTCCAATCTTGTATCAAAGGTTTAATTCTCGGCAACACTCCTTTACACCTATTCCACTCCCTTTGCCACATCTGACCACATATCCTCCGAATATCACTTTTCAATTCCGATAGTGAATACCTGACCTCTACTGGTATACCAAAAATTGTACTTTCCTTAGCAGCCCTATCCACTTTATCATGCAGCCCAATACCAACATGGCAAGGTATCCATAATATCCTAACTCTCTTCCCACTAA
Organism: Armadillidium nasatum; assembly: GCA_009176605.1. Lineage (NCBI taxonomy): Eukaryota > Metazoa > Arthropoda > Malacostraca > Isopoda > Armadillidiidae > Armadillidium > Armadillidium nasatum. The sequence continues at coordinate 546 of SEYY01016197.1, forward strand.
AGCTATGCAATAAATTTTTTATTTTATGGATGAGATAATGATCAGAATTGGAACTTCCAAGGGCCTGAAAAGCTGATAAGGAATCTGTAAATATAGCCACTTTATAATGAGGCCTGGAATGGAAATATAAAATAGATTTATAAATAGCGAATACTTCAGCTGTAAATGTTGTACTGTAGGTAGGCAAGGAAAACTGGAACATATTCTCCTCATATAAAAAAGCACAACCAACTTCATCACCACACTTAGATCCATCTGTTAAACATATATTATATTGTTTCCCACGAAGCTGTTCCACTTTATCCATAAACAAAGCATTATAAACTTTAGAAGAAGTAACATCCTTGGGATATTGTTCAAAGGAACTATCCAATTCAAGATTTGGAGGAACACTCACCACACCCATTGAGGTCTTTGCCAATTTATCCATTGGAATACCATTCTCGTCTATTAGTTTCTTTAGCCTGCCGAAACATGGTAAGCTATATGGTCTATGCATATAAAATTCATATACAGTATATAATAGTTTTGAAAAAACTGACCTACAGGGTGTTTCAATTTTGAGATTCTGGTACTTATATAGGTTAATCCAAGCAACTTCCTTCTAATAGGCAAAGGCATGATGTTGGCTTCTACTTCTAGGAAGTCAACTCTAGTGCACTTCAATGCATCCTATAGCCTGATGTATTCCCTTGATAGTTAATTTTATTCCAAAGTATGTGAATGACTCTCAGAGAAGAGCATCATAAATAAAACTAGCATAATCAATTTTTGATCAAACTAATAGACCTATATAAGTACAATAAAATTTCTCTTATCAACACCCCAAATGTTGCTACTAAGGTACCTTAAAGGAGTTAATGCTTTCACACTTTTTTGTTTTAATTCTTCCGTGTGTGTCCTCCAAGTCAATCTACTATCCAATATTAGTCCCAAAAACCTATGACTATGTGTATAAGCAATTTCAAAATCACAGAGTTTCAAAGAAGGTGGGTTTTCATATGGTCGTTTGGTAAAAATCATGGCCCTGGTTTTAGTAGAAGAAAAATTTAATCCCCATGTCTCTGACCAACTTCTCACATCCTCAAGAGCACTCTGTATCATACACCCTGCCACATCCAAATCAGATTGATGGTCTGACACCCACAAAGTACAATCATCAGTATGTACATAGAGTACCTAATTTTCTTGTTACAAACCTTAAAAGTGTTATTTATCATAATAGAAAAAAGAGTAGGGCTTAATACACTTCCCTGTGGAATGCCAAACTCCACAGAAAAAGTTCAGAAGTCACATTCTCTATTTGAACCTGTATTTTTCTATCTTGAAGAAAATTTCTAATAAATATTGGAAGATTTCCTCTCAGCCCCATATAATGCAGTTTCAATAATAATCCATGAATCCAAACAGTATCATAAGCCTTTTGTATATCCAGAAAAACTCCAATCATATATTCATTCCTAATGAAAGTTTCCTGTATGTCACATTCTATAAACATTAAATTGTTCAACTGTAGAGAAATATTTCTTAAAACCACTCTGTGATGAAGACAAAATCTTATGTTCCTCCAAAAATTTTGTAAGCCTCATCAAAACCATCCTTTCCATTAATCTTGCATAAAAAACTAGTTAAGGCAAATTGGCCTATATGAAGAAGCATCAGTAGGGGTCTTTTCCTGGTTTCAAAACTGAAATCAATAAGGATATGCGCCAATCTTCAGGAAATGTGCCAGTAATCCATACTAGATTAAAGAACTTCAATAATTCTATTTTATTATTGTCAGTTACATGTTGAATGAAAGGATATATAACCATATCTTTACCTGGTGAAGAATTTCGTTTTATTAATGATATTGCCAATTCAAGTTCACTCATTGTAAAGGCTGTATTATACCAACTTGGAATATCCTCTTCAAAATAAAGGCTCGCAAACTCAGCCTCAACCATATGAAATACAAATGGGTCCCGATGTGATTGTATACTACTAATCTTAGCAAAAGCATAAGCCAATTCATTTCCCACTTTTATTGGTTCCTTAACCACTTCAGAACCTTCTTCAAGATGTAATATAACAGAGGAAAGTTCTACTGACATTAGTTTTTAAAAACTTCACTTTTTCCCATACTTGGGAAAGTTGTGTACTAGTTGTAATAGACATCAAATATGATCTTTGAAAAGAATTTTTAGCCTTTTTAATCTCATACCTTGATTTCGCTTTCGCTCTTTGGTAAGATATTTTATTCTGTAAAGTTGGATGATTTTTAAAAATTCTAAATTTGTTTTTCTTGTCTCTAACCGCCTTTTTACAGTCTTCGTTCCACCATGATTTATATTTCCCCATCTTCACATTGGAAGAACTGAGTTTAAAAGCAAAAGACGCTGCATGTATAAACGCATCAACAATATTTGAATAAATAGTATTGATATCTTGATCATAATCTAAATTCAATAATGTAAATCTATTTTCAAAATCTTTCCATTTCGTATCATTAAGAATCCAATGTAGACGTTTTTTCTTTTCAACATACAAATTATTTGAGAACAGCAAAACTGGAAAATGGTCACTACCTAAGGTGTCATGATATGTTGACCAATTGAAGAAACCAAGCATTTCAGCAGAAGCAAAAGATAAGTCTAGAACTGACATGTTCCCAGAAACATCAGACACAAAAGTATAAACAGATTCATTTAATAGATGCAGATTTCTTGATTGTATCAACTCAAAAAGTTTTTCACCTCTATCATCATTATGAGACTCACCCCACAAGTAATGATGAGCATTAAAATCTCCTAGCAGTAAAATTTGCATATTTTCTGGAAACTGCTCCAAACAAGCCACCAATTTCTCTATTGTATTAGAAATATTGGGTGGAAGATAAACACTACAAATTATGAAATCAACCTGATGCAATAATACCTGTACAGCCACCATTTCCAAATCAGTTATCAATTTGATTTCTTGATATGAAATATCCTTTCTGATCCCTAATAAACCACCACCACCATTATGATTTTTATTTTACAAGATATATTAAAATTTTTAAAGTAACAAACTTTTCAATATTCAAAAAAGTTTCCTGCAAAGCAAAAATATTGATATTATATTTCCCTACCAAATGTTCAAGGTAACATTTATTAGAATTATATCCTCTTATATTCCACTGGCAAACATTTAAGGTATTCTCCATATCAGATACTACCCAAGAAATAGAAGAAAGTTAATGATTATCCAAACTAGAAGTACCAAAGAGTAGGTTAAATGTATCTTGCTGAGATAAAGATATAGAGGATAATTTAAGTCTAGTTTAATATTAGAGGAATTTGTTCTGAGATTTGAATTTCGTTCTTTTTCTGCAACCAAAGTTGGCCTATTTCTGAAATCAGAGACATAATTTGATCCCTATCAACTGTAATATTACCAGAACACAGATTGTCATCCCCTTGCTTAGACTTATAGAAAGTATATTCAGTATCTGTCTGTTGAGCACTAGATACAGCTGAACGAGATGGTGTTATTCTTGTCACGTCAGAGTAAAGAGATCTATTAGGCTTAGAGTATGAGAGATTCTGTGGTACTGGATTTCTCTGTAAATATATTTTCCATGCATTATCATATGTTGTATGACAGTCCACCTTGATATGTACTATTTCTTCTTCTCTTTTGTAATGAGGACAAGTTTTAGAATAAGCTGGATGTTGATCCTTACAATTTAAACACTGAGGTCCCTGACTTCTTGAGCAAGAGGAAGTAGAGTGTAACTGTGCACAATATCCACAAATTTCCTCCCCCCGACAATTTTTACTTCCATGTCCAAATTTCTGGCATTTATAACGCAAAGGATAAGGATAATAAGGTCTAATTCGGTAAGACAAAAAGCCACAAAATATTGTTTCCGGTAAGGTAGTACCTCCAAATGTTAGAACCAACACATGTGTAAAGTTTTATCTTTCTTAAGAATATGTCGAACCTGTATCACATTATCCGATTTAAGATAGTCCAAAATGTCAGAATCACTCATAACCTCCAACTCAGGGGCATAAATCATACCTTGAATAGTATTCAAATTGTGAGCAACAGAAACTTCCACTGGCACGGAACCATTTATTAAGGTATTTGTTGATAACATTTGTCTGGTTTGTTTAGCAGTATGTGTTTCAACAAGCAGACTGCTAGTTTTGCAAAATCTTGCTGTTTTCAAAGCTCCTCCTGCAGCACCCTCCACAGCCTTCCTCAACAGGAAAGGATTCAGCTTTTTAAGTGTTTGTGAAGAGTCAATATTCTAAATATAAAGAAAACGCACATACTCCGGAATTGTAGTCGTAGCTATCTGCCGAAGATAACTTCCAGAAACAACATTTCGTTTTCTCTTTTTATTATCTGTGAAACCCAAGAAGGAATTTCCAGGTCTATGTAAATTGTCCAAATGAGATACATCAAACTGTTGGGTGCCCGTACTCTCACCTATACCCTGTTCAGCCTTTTCTATTGCAGCAAGCAAATCATCGCAGTACTGCAGTGAAAATCGATCATTTGTCTACAGAGGGTTCTGCCCCCTATTGGTAGTGTTGCCAACTCAAATTAGCAATTTTGGCTAGGTCAGGTCTTAAAAATGGCTAGATTCGGCTAGATTTTTTCAGTAAACGGCTTTAAGTAATTAGCTAAATTAATAAATAAAAGAAAAATACTATAATCACATTGATGATCGTCAAATATAAAAAATTTGAATAATCTAGCAGTAAAATTTTCAACAAATATATTTCAACCTAATACAAGTGAAAAAATGATACATTTTTTAGTGTTTGTAAGTTATCTGGCATCCTTTGCTTTAATACATTATTTCGGGTCCTATATTTCTTGAAATATATCAAGTGATATATATTTGGCCTCTCCTGTACTTGACGATGTATATGCTGCCATTATTTCAATACTTTTTGTGAGTCAACTAATTTATAATCTTTAAAGCAGTTGCCATGTCCCTTTAAACAAAATTTCTCTGTTAATTTTGATTTTAGCATTTACAGCTGCATTTTACTTTTTAGTTTTGATTTTGCAGTATTCATACTACTAAACTCCCTTTCGATATCAACATATAATGTGGCAATGTTAGTGTAGAAATGGCAAATTCTAATTCTTTGAATCAATTAGAATCTGCATCATTCTTATACTGGTAAAACTTCAACTCAAAATATTTCAATTTTCTCCAATTAATTAGGTTAATTTTATTATGTTGAACTTCAATTTCATAATCATATATTTAAATCGCAATGTTGTTTACGTGAGTGTACGTGTGTGTGCGTGCTTGTTGTGCTCTTCGAATGATGAGATTGAAAGGGCGTGTGGGTGGGTGAAGAACGGGGGCTTTCTATTGACTTTGCCAACGTCCGTGGCCTTCGTTTTTTAATCTCGCGTCTGTTGAATAACCAACCTCTCGTCCTAACCTATTTGCTTCTGTCTGAGACCTAGCTGGACAGGGAGATTCTTTCTCTAGCAATCACCTTCTCCTTAACACAAAGATGATTGGCCAACAGATCAGTATGTAGATAAAATTCATCGCACTCATGAAGACACCCCACAGGCAAATGCTCCTCTGCTAGACCTCTCTTGGAACTATAGTGAACCTCCTATTACGCATCATGGAGCATCTGCCTCTAAAGCCTCCCCAAGACCTTCTATTTCTACCAAATCCAGAAATTGGACATCTCAAGAGTTTATTGCTGCTTTTACTCCAACACTGTTTAAATTTCTCACTGTATACAGTACCAAATAGTCCTTTTCTGAAGTATTTTTCCATATTATACCAGATCTGGGAATTCTCCAGAACTTATTCACTTCATAATTTGGCTTCCTCATCTATAGTCTTATGAAATACAAGATCCCTGTTTAGGAAATTGCCAGATCTTAGAAATTATATTGCCAATTCTCAGCCACTGGTAATGGGTATATGTGAAACCTGGCTACAGGCAAAATATACAGCTGTACCTGGATATATCATCCTTCGTGAGGACCGGCCCAATAGAGGCGGTGGTGGACTGGCTTTCATTATTCGTTCCTCCATACCACACTCTAAAATCTTTTTACAAAAACTTGCCAATGCGTGTTTAAAAGTCTTTGCAATAAAAAATCTTTTTAAAGATACATGAGTATCCATACTTTTGGCATATAGTCCATGATGTAACTTAACAATTAATGAACTCACACATTTTGTTATCCTGGGTGATTTTAATCCACTTCACACCTTCTCTCCCCTCCATCAAATCAATGCCACCGGCAAAACCCTCTTCTCTTTCTTAACAAACTTCTCCAGGTTTGGCCACGCATGTACAGAGCTATAATGGTGCCACCTCAACTCTGGATCTCATATTTGGGGAGGAACCATTTGGTTCTTTTCCTGTAAAGTTGGGACTATACATGGCAAGTGACTACACACCAGTTGTCCTCCATCTAGAAAGTACAGTTCCTTTGCATCCTCAGGCCTGCAGGATCAAATCGAAATCAACAGATGATAAGGACACATGGAAAGAATTTGCTACTCAAATTACTGCTACCTGATTCATCTATATCACTGGATGAGCAAATCAATAATCTAACAAATTATAATTACTGCCGGAAAAGTCCCTTCAGATTGACAAAGGGTGTCTTTGGTTTCGAAGTACAGACTATCTGGTGGAATGACACCTGCAAGACGGCCATACGTGATCGAAACAAACCCTACAACTTTTAGCAAAAATTTCCTTCTGTAGAAAATTGCCTCAAACACCGCCGACTTTCTGCTATTTGCAAAAGGACCATTAATAAAATCAAATATGAGACTTAGAGAAAATTTAGAAGACAGCTCTCTTTCTCTACTCCTTAAAAAATTGCTTGGAATCTTGTGCACAAGATGTGAGGCAAATTTGTTCCTCAAACATTAGGCAAATTTGTTCCTCAAACATTTTCACTCACCAGTAAAGGACAACAACTGCTTGATGATCTCAGCAAATCTGAACTCCTGGTTTCTCACCTTCACAAGGTATTCAGTACCACTGACTCCCTTAGAAATAGAAATATTGTTGATGCTATTGTTAATGCCCAAACAGAACATTCTGGCATGCTATACCACCCTTTCTCATCTTGTGAATTGGAAGTAATGAAAAACCTCTCCCCTGACAACGCGGAAGGCCCAGACTTTCTCCCCAATAAGATGGTTTTGCACCTCAACACTCTTACAAAAACTGTATTCGTTATCTATTTATAAACGAGAGTTGGAGGACTGGCATTTTTCCTGCATCATGGAAAATCTCTCGATACTCCCTTCTTGAAGGGGAACAAAGACCCAGGCGACTCCTCCTCATATCGAGGCATTCACCTACTATCATGTCTTTGAAAATAGATCAGATAATTTCATGTGCTGTCACATTATAATCTTTACAATGGCGTTTCTACTCATTGCTACTTATATCACTTCTCCACTTTTTCTTAGCATTTTCAACTCAATCATGAGAAAGAGTCTCAGTGGATAAAATTCAGACGAGCTCAGACCAACGGCACGAGAATATGTTCTTGTTCATATTCGCTATCCTTGATCCGGCATTTTTGGGCTATCTACACTCCTCGGCGCTGCTTTCTATCAAACTACACCTAAAACAAAACCACAACAACCATAAAACAAAAAAAAAAAAAATCACTATGATCCCCCTGTTCTACTTGATGTTGAAGCATGTCTTTGAACATGCACACACCACTCTATGGTTACGAGAAATTCTTCTATATCCATAGGTTTCTAAAACTGGTATCACTAGGGTCCCGCTAGCCGTGGTGGCCATCGCAGAGGATTAAGGGCCCTTCCGCTCACAGATCTCACGATTCCTTGTAGTCGCGACGAATAACTAAATGCCATCAGGAGGTTTTCTCTCACTTGCACGAGGTAATCACATCTCGTACTCTTCAAAGTTGACCGCATCTTGTTTCTAAGGCCCATGTTGCTGGGTTATTATGCAAGGTCTCCTCTTAATCTCTGGTATACTTCCCTCTAGTACACTGTATAAGATGAATTAATTGTACACCCTCGCAAACGAAGCGGAAGACCATCTCACAAAAGGAGGTGTAGCAAACCTCTGTACTTTAAAGGACATTTGATCCCCTGCACCACTCATATCGTCTTGTATGAGCTTAGGCTAACTGCCTCTTGATTTTTTTTTCTTCTCCAACTTTTTGGAGACTAGACCTATCTTCCACGTTGATCCCACCTAATCTGCATTAAGTGCCTGTAGATATAAACAGAATGCACATGTGCAGAAGATATACTCTTGCTACAGTGTCAGATACTCTGTCTGGTAGTATACTCTGGGGCGCATAGTCTGAGATGTGTTCAAATTGTCGGAATGAGCTGTTAATAATGAGTGCTGAATGTCACAAGGTGAGTGTTGTGTATATATATCTTCTAAGGATGAAGACAAATGAGTGAGTGTACTACTTCTCTGCTTACACAGCTCTGTTGATTGAGGCATTTAGAATGTACTGGAAATACCCAGCTTCTCACAGTTGAGATCGTCGAGATGTTCGGATACTGCTAAGGCAGGAATGTCAGATGTCTTCCATACCTATCTTGGGACTGATTTTTGACGCATCAGGCTCGCCTAAGAGATGTCACCATTGAACTCGATATACGCTTGAAATCAAGAGCAGCATAGTTCAAGATATCCTGAGGGATACCTGCAAGGATGGTCAGATACCTGCTAAGCGAAGTCAGCATGCATTCTGCACAGGATACCTGCTAGCGTTGCTTTGGATATGACTGTACAGGTTTACCACTGATAGTAAGATTATTGCTATCGTAGTTAAGGTATGGAGGTGTTCCGAACGTGCAATTGTCGGCATCGTTGACTGAGACTATTAGGTTGTGAGGAATAGTAGTAACCTGAAAATGCACATTACTAGTAACACTGTGATAAGAATATGATTGTGGAAATAAACAGGACCTAAATACAGTCAGCACTATACACAATATAACATATATAAGAAAAAGATATATTGACTTATATAAAGATAAATAAATACTCCAATACTGTAGACTACTATGAATTACCGACGATAATACTGAAGAATTATTGGACATTATTTCAAGCGTAATCATTTAACAAATAACCAACATATAATACACTATATGGATATTAAATATTACATGCATACTTTATATAATAATATGAACTAAGAGTAATCTGATTACACACTCTATAACCGCCATAAAAAATGTGAGTACTATAGATATTGATTTCTTATGGACAAAAAATAAAAATATCTTTATATCACTTTACACTTGAGACTCTCTTGCTTATTATTTCTTCACATTCTAGTAATCTTTATTTATTATTATTCATTCAATCTATTTTTATTCTTCGAATTCAATTCACATCACGCTTATTTTTTGATTAAACCTTCAAGACTTTAATGGTACCCACCGATAGCAATCACGTGCATATGGATGATCTTAACTTGGTAAAGATGATAGCTCCACACCGCTTTTTTGTGCATACAACACGTGACAATAAAACCAATTATTAACCTCGAGTCTTCCATTAGTTAATTTCCTCTTTGAAAAAGTAATGAACTTATCACTAAATAGTCACCTAATGCAAATACAAAGGGAAAATAAAAGGAATAACAAATTAAAACAGACTATAATCCCTCTTATTAGTTCTGGAGTCATATTATAAGTTAGAAATATCCATTTTATATGATATTATATTACCCTATTCGTTAACTCCATATATATTAGAGCACTCTTATTTCCTACATTTAGTTGGATACCTATAAGAATATATTAAGACTTTCATTAGGAAGATTTATGGGCATATTATATATCACTACAACTTAAATTACTGACTGACAAACCGATTATTAATTTTATGTACTAAATACATTTATAATCACCAAGTATTATATATTCAAACTATATTATTTACCTATATATTAATAATATAAGGATATATAAACTAATACTGTGAATGGAATTTATAATGAAGATACATAAACTAACTAACTATAATAATTAACACCATAATTCTTTTGTTCTGGAAGCAGTCACTATACAGAAAAGGAGCACTTCTTGCGTATCTACAAACACTTACGCTGATAGGCTAACTATATTCATTCACTTTTTCCACTTAATATCAACAAGATTCTCATAGAATAAACAGTATCATTTCAAAGTATTTGATTACTGAGAGGTTAACTGGCTCTGAAAATATTAGTTATGGAGTTCTTGTGGAAGTGATAAAATATCAGCACACATCTCTGAGGATTCTTACTATACTTAAGAGATAAAATAAGGAATCAGATTTTTATATAAGACAATGGAAAGGTGTTATCGGGTTCAGTTCAGTATTAGTTTTGTTCAGTCTATACTTTATACTATACTTATACTATCTTATACTTTCCTACTTTCTCTATACTATGATGAGTCTAAGTTGACCACTTTGGTTTTCATCCTTCTAGCATCTTCTTTTCACTAATAAAGTAACAGAGATTCTTCAGTGACACGTGATAATGTCACATCAGAAGTCTCTACGCTCTTCCTCTGACAAGTTAAGCTATTTATGTGTGTCTGGTGTTTACGAAATGTTGTTGGTTGCTTTTTGCCATCAAATTACCTTGATGTAAATATTTCGATATTTAATACAGAGTAGATTTGTTGTATCCTAAACAAAAAAAGAGACAGAGAGGCATGTCTTTCGAATGCAATCCCACATTTTTTAAGGAGTGATCCGGAGAAGCTTCAGTATAAGCAATTCTAGTTAAAATTATAGACATCAAGACGGTCTATTTGTATGAAATCGAACTCAGTAACGGCAGAAGATTTATGAGGCATGTAGATCATTTACGTCATCGGTGTGACAAGCTGGAGAATACTGTAGATTGTCTATGGAGAACCTCCTCTTCTAATGGAAAAAGAAATAGACTAAAATAAAGTTGAAATCACCTCAAATTGCGCCTTCAGAAAACGGAAATTGTCTTCTCCAGAACTAAGAAACCACAACACATATCCATTTCTAAAGAAAAAGAAGGATTGTTATAGAAAAAGACGAATTGTTGTATTGTTTCTAAAGCTCATACTCATTTTAATTGTTGTAATAAAATATTCTTTTCAACATATAGTAGTTAGAATAATAGTTAAGCTACAACAATAGGTGGTTAAAGGTGGTTCTTACTGAATAGTCAACTAAAACTGAACATATAGGTTGATTCTTTTATAAAACTTATAATTATCCTGCTTCAATATAAGCTATATATATATATATATATATATATATATATAATATTATATATATATATATATATATATATATATATATATATATATTATATATATATATATATATATATATATATATATAATATGTGTGTGTGTGTATTGCTAAATCGATAGTTTTTAGAAAACTAATGAAAATTATATATCGTATTAATATTTAAAGACAAAAAAAAAAAAATAAAAATAAAAACTATACGCAACCTTAATTATTTTAAAGATAAATAATATATTTTTTTTTCCCAAGTTTGGGGGATAAAGAAGAGGGTAAAGAACAATTTGGGGGTATAGAAGGAAGATGAGGGAAGGTATGGGGAGTGGGGGTATTTAACATGAGGAAAATCTCACCCCCAATATTTTTTCTATTTAAAAGTTTTCTTTGAGGAAACTTTTTTTCTTCTTTCGAATAAAAAAAAAAGAAAGAAAGAAAGAAAAAATAAATAATAAAAAAAAACTTTGATAATCTATGTTTAATTTCACTGCATACTTTTTTAATACTTTTTTAAACTTCTAGTACTTAACAATATAGTTAATGGTGTCAACTATTCTCTATCATTTCGATATTATTCTGCTCCCGGATCTCTTTTTAAAAGTACTTTGCTCCGACTGGCTCAGAATCCGGCTCCTAATTTGGGATCCCATTTATTTTCCCATACAATTACAAATATAAAAATATATTTTATAGTAAAAAAAAAAAATTTTTTCACTCTAGCTCCAGCTCCACCCAAACTTTTTTTTATTACTTATGTTTCATCTAAACCCTTGTGACTCATTCCTTCGACTCCGGCTCCGGTTTCTCAGCTCCGCTTCTTGAAATCTGAAAGAGGTTCTACAGTGCAGATTGCTGCTACAATCTGCATAAAAGGAATATGTTTTATAAAGACAGCTCAATTCGTTGTTTTATATATATATATATATATATATATATATATATATATATATATATATATATATATATATATATATATATATATATATATATATATATATATATATATATATATATATATATATATATATATAATACAAGGGCCAATCTCCGTAGATTTTTAGTATTTTCTATATAACTGGACAGATCTAACCCGACTGGTCCTTAGAGCATTGATTCAGGAGATCCAACTGTATGTTGTAGATTTGAAAAGTATTATTTGAAATACTTTATGATTTTTAATAAACAGGGTGGAGAAAAATCCCTACCCATCCTCCTATGTCTACAACCATGCCCTACACACATATAAAATACTACATTTAAGCACTTATTTACCATAAGCAAGAACGACCTTGAAGATCAAGAGAGGCATTCCGTAAGATGCCAACAATTTTGAGAGATTGACGTTTTTGAAGGAAAATTACACTGCAAAAATTGTCCTAACGAATCGTTGCGACAAAGTGCCAGAAATGTCACAACAAATCTTTTTCAGTTATTTTCTTATTAGAAAATAAATCGGGGAAGCACTTTCTTATGCTTAGCATGTCTTTTTGTATTGAAAATTTAATGTGACATTTTTGCCACTTGTCCCAACGATTCGTTAGGACAATTTTTAAAGCGTAGTATAAGAAGCAGCAGAAGACTAAGATGAGTAACTGAATATATTAATTAAATTCGTATTTAAATAATATTTCATTTGTAATTTTTAATTTCGTAATTTTCGTTGATATATTTTGTTCTGTAAATAAACTATTCATTGAACATAAACTAAAATTTGTTCATTTATTTACGACAATCTTCATCGCTACCAGATCTTCGAATGCTAAATCTTCATATGTATATATATATATATATATATATATATATATATATATATATATATATATATATATATATATATATATATATATATATATATATATATATATATTATATATATATATATATATATATATTCGATATATATTTATATAAGTATATATATATATATATATATATATATATATATATATATATATATATATATATATATATATACGTTTATAAAGGAATTTTAATTAATTACGGAACCAATTTTCAGTTGGTTTGGCTTGCAAAGGAAAAATATTTAGCGTCAAATGATCGGTGTCCTCCCTCTCCCCACACTATTCTTTTTCACCCCTCTCCCTCTCCCCACCCTCTTCTTGAAATATCTTAAACCCCTTCCCCCATCTCTTTTCCTATTCTTCCAGACTTCTCCCACAACTTCCACTCACAAGCTTTCCCAAAAAATTATATACAAATATCCTTGGCCAAATTTCCTTGGAACAAACCCTCCCCCACCCCTCCCGATTCAAACCCTCTCCCCCCATCCCCCTTTGGAAAAAAGAACGTTATTACCTTCTTCGGTTTAACAAAGTGTTCACAGGCAAACGCCCTTGAAGAAGGCGAAGACGGAGTAGCGAACCTTCTGCTACGATTGGGGTCTTACGCCTCAACGCCCTTCCAAACTCTATAGCGTCTTCCTCCTGTGTTTGTGTGTGTGTGTGAATGTGTATGTGTATGTGTGGATGTGTGTGTGTGTGGTGTGTATATAATAGGACTATATGTAGTTGTACAAAATTTAATTAATATATATATATATATATATATATATATATATTATAATATATATATATATAATATATATATATATATATATATATAAATATATATATATTATATATATATATTATATACAATTATTTTATTTATTTTTTTTTTTAAATATGCAACTAAACACAATTTTGATAATATTTCTATGGTTTAGAATAGCGTTATATTTTATATTAATATTATAATTATTATTATTAAAGTAACTATTTTTATGGAAATTTTTATTTTTATAATTGTATTATCGTTATTATTATTATTATTTTTATTGACATTATTATTTTCATAATTGTAATATTATCATTATTATTATAATTATAATTATTATTATCATTATTATTATTATTATTATTATTATTATTACATTATTTTTTTTTTTTTTTTTTTTTTTTTTTTTTTTTTTTTTTTTTTTTATTTTTTAATAAAATATTATAATAAAGTATTATTATTATTTATTATTATTATTATATTATCATCATTATTATCATTATTATTATTATTATTATTGAAATTTCTAATTTAATAATTTACATTATTATTAGCATAATTATTTTTATTGACATTATTATTTTCATAATTGTAATATTATTATTATTATTACTATTATTATTATTACCGTTATTATTATCATTATTATTATTATTTATTATTATTTTTATTGAAATTTCTATTTTCAATTATTATTATTATTATTATTATTATTATTATTATTTCTACAATTACCATTACATGCCTGTAAGTCTAACCTTGTTAGCAATGCAAAAATGCAAATAGGCATCGAGTCGAATTGAGGAACAACGAAGCAAAGACTCAAAGAATAGAAGCTTCATCGCTTCTTTTTAGCGACTTTCTTTCCTGACAACCCCTCCAGCGGATTTCAAATGCATATATACTAAACTTTCATTAGTCAACTCTTTCCAGCATACATTATAATATACTCATATATATATATATATATATATATATATATATATATATATATATATATATATTATATATATATATATATATATATATATATATATATATATATATATATATATATATATATATATATATATATTCTTTTCACATACATTGGAGCTTTCTCCATTTCTCGTTCTCTCTCTCTCTCTCTCTCTCTCTATGTGTGTATGTGTGCTTGCGCGCATTTCCGTAAAGGCTACACACACACACACACACACACACACACACACACACAAAACACAGAGGATATATCTTTATATAAAGCAAGAAGCATTTCCATCAAGACTGCACACACACACACGCAAACATTCACACACACACACACACACACACAGGATATATATAAATCGAGAAATAAGCAAAGTGACGTCTTGTGATGATCTCCCGTCATGTAAACGCATATCATTAATGGCTAATTTCCTTTTGGTTCCGTTTCGCTTTTCATTATGTACCGTCAAATGCCGTCAGCATTCTCTCTCTTTTGCATAATTATATATATATATATATATATATATATATATATATATATATATATATATATATATATAATATATATATATATATATATATAATATATATATATATATATTATTAACTACATGGACGAAGTATGAATAAACATCTGCCAAATAGAGCTAACAAATATCTGTAGTGGAAAGATCTGCAGAATTATCTGTAGATAATTACAGAAATATCTGTATATCAATGTTATCATTTATTTATCACTTATTACAGTTGATCGATATTTGATTGAAATTTAAATGTAGAACAAATTATGACACTGACACTTAAAATGCTTATGCTTCAAACATAAATTACTGTACACATATATATGTTAATTTAATACAAAATCTTAATTACTTGAAGATTGATACATACTAAGTATTTGGATTTACATACATAATATTAATAGTAATCCATAATATATATATATATATATATATATCTATATATATATATATATATATAGTATATATATATATATATATATATATATATATATATATATATATATATATATAATATATATATATATATATATATATATATATATATATATATATATATATATATATATATATATATATATATATATATATATATATAATATATATATATATATATATATATATATATATATATATATATATATAATATATATATATATATATATATATATATATAAAATTTTTAATTTCCTGTATCAAATTTAAATATAGTACTAAAAATTTGGTGAACAATAAAAACGTATCTATATTACTCCCCCATTTTTTAAATTATACATTATAGCCATGGTGTGTATGGGAGGGAGAAGGGGGAGGGGAGCCACTAAAGAATTAGAAGGTCCCATAAGAAACCCGTTGAAGACACTCGCTGCATCTCAGTGTCTTGTATTAAACTAATTAAATGAAAAAAAAAGAAAAAGGAAAATGTTTGTGTGGGGCGATCACTGAACGTCTTTACGACACCACACGACGACCACCATTACGCACCACAGATATTTTACTCTTCTTTTTTTATCTCTTTTTATTTCTTAATTTTTGTTCTTCTTTATTGTTTTTATTCTTCTTTATTTTTATTTACTTTTATTTGTTTCTTTATATTGACTTTTCCTTTTTCTAATTATATTTCTTCTTCTTCTTTCTTATTAACTCTCTTTATTATTTATCTTTTTTTTTATTATCATCTTTTCCTTCTTTTTCTTTCTCATTAGCTTCCCTTCTTCTCTTTCTTATTTATTTTCTTCCTTATCATCTTCTTCTTCCTCTTTATTTTTCTTCTTCACCTAATTTTCTTCCAAAACTTCGAAAAGTAGCGTTTCTTTTACTACTATGACTCTATACACATTCCTTCTGGTCACAGAATTGGATTTAAGGAACAACATATGATTTTAAGAAACGAAAATAGGGCAGAAAGACGAGAG
>SEYY01016200.1:2500-10373 GCA_009176605.1 Armadillidium nasatum
TATTTATAAATTAATAGGCAAAACAATAGTAAGAAAATTGACGATGACAAGTAGTTGTCCCATATATATATATATATATATATATATATATATATATATATATATATATATATATATATATATATATATATATATATATATATATATATATATATATATATATATATATATATATATATATGTATAATAAATAACATGAATACTAATGTTTAGAGATGAAACTATAACAAACTAAACGACGCTTAAATTATCACAAAAGGTAGTGTAATCGACGCAATAAAACATTTATTTAACTAGCTGGACTGAAACATTAAAAAATGAAAAATATTATGTAGGAGAAAAAATAAACTAATTTCAATTAAAAAATAGTCATTTAATTTTATAAAGCAAAACAAGAAAGAAGAAATAATACGATTTGAAATAAAGTAATAAAAATTAAGTGACTAGTAGGGGAGGATGAGGAGATAAGCTTTTACCAACTTGCATCGAGAAAATGTATTTATTTATTTTATTTTATTTTATTTATTTATTTTTTTTGACAATCTTGTTTTTACAATTCATATTTCGTTCGTTTGAGTCCAAAGAGTCAATCATACTAAAATTTACAACCCAGGATAACAGGGAAAGATCGAAGATTATATTTTGAACCACTTGCTTACTACGCCTGCATGTAACTATCTATATATATATTAGTCATGTATGCAGAGTATTATTATTATTAATTATTTTTCTATTATTATTATTATTTTGTAGATTACTATCAGTTTTCTTTATTATTATTACAAAAATTTTAACAAGTCGTTTGCGAAGGAATAGTAATAATAATAAACATAATAATGAGGAAAAAATCTTAAGTACCGTTCGGTGTTATAAAATATAAGAAACTATTAAAATGAAATCTTAACTAAGAAAAAAAAAAAAAACAAACAACTTAAAATAGCCGTTTGATATATATATATATATATATATATATATATATATATATATATATATATATATATATATATATATATATATATATATATATATATATATATATATATATATATATATATATATATATATATTGTGGGTCAATAAAATTATAAATTTTTTTTAATATATTTTAACGTGTTGCCGCATCATCACATCATTCAAAAGAGAAAAGTTAAAAATCTCGATTTAGTATACGAATCATGTTGATGAAATACTAGTTAATAAAAATTTATTATTATTATTAATTATTTAGGCATTGTAACAATGCATAATCATCTATCTTTCATAAAATATATTTTTAAATACCAATTATTTTAACTTGTCGAAAAAGGTACGTCTAAGAATAATAATTTAATAGTTTTAAAAACATGAATTTATGCAATGAAGGTTTCAGAATTTTTTTTTTTTTTTTTTTTTTTTTTTTTTTTTTTTTTTTGTGTGTGTGTGTGTGTGTGTTCAAGAACAAAAACCTTTACTAACTTGTCCTATATTCAGATGAGTTTCAAACAGTTTCATACACCCCGCAGCACATACCCACGCACACATCACATATATATATATATATATATATATATATATATATATATATATATATATATATATATATATATATATATATATATATATATATATATATATATATATATATATATATATATATATATATATATATATATATATATATATATATATATACTATATATATATATATATATATATATATATATATATATATATATATATATATATATATATATATATATATATATATATATATATATATATATATATATATATATATATAGTTTGCACATCATTCAATAGATAAAAATAAAATGCAGAATAAAAATGCTTTTCATGTACATTCGCAATCGTAAAAAGTGCCTATTTTATTTTTTATTTATTATTATTTTTTAACAATCTTGACAACAAAAATTTTAACTATTATATCAATTTTTTACTATGAGACGTAATTATTTGTTACACTGAGGCATTCACATGGTGTGAACGGACTCAAAAATGGCTTCGGAAATATACTGAAGTGATTGATTTTTCTTTCACTGTACCCGTTCAAGTATTCTAACATTACCAAAACTCTTTAAGGCGGATTTAAAGTTTACAAAATACCGTAAGGTACCGTGTACAAGCCTCAATGTATTTAATTCCCATTAAATCAATATCAATATTTCTTTATTTAACTGAGTTTAACTGAGAAGTACCAAATACCGTTTAATTAAGTGTAAAACTTTTAAAACGAAGAATCTACAAATAAATTTTTAAATAAACAAATAACTAATTTAAAATAATGACTGAAATTAGACTGTATGAATCAAGTACAGGATTCATTTTTAAACTATATTATATATATATATATATATATATATATATATATATATATATATATATATATATATATATATATATATATATATATATATATATATATATATATATAATCATCTTCATCCCCCAGGAAGGACTATCGTCCTGTCAGTTGGATCTTTCGAGGAAGATCCTAGGGTTTCACAGGCCCACGGCGGTACCGCTGGCTGGGCCAGGCCTATCGCGGATGCCGGAGATTATTCCCATCAGTGGCAAGGGCACTCCACTGATGTACTCGTTTAACGACTGAGTCATTCGGAACTAAGCGCAAGGAGAAACCGCTCACACACACACACACACACATATATATATATATATATATATATATATATATATATATATATATATATATATATATATATATATATATATATATATATATATATATATATATATATATATATATATATATATATATATATATAGCATATGAAATAAAAAAAAACTCAATGGAATATTTATAATGGCAACAGCAACAAACCGGAAATAAACGTTTTCCTAAACTATAAAAATAAAGCGGAAATAGAGAACAAAAGAAAAAAAAATGAAAAATTTTCCTGCCAAATTAACGGATATGATCCAACAATAACACCACCACTAATAACAACAATAACAACAACAACAGCTACGTCAGCTGCCTTTTAACACAACAATAATTCTGCCTCTGCAATACCTAGTATTATAATTAGTTTCAGTATTCTTGGTAATATTATTATTAATAAAAAAATAAATTAAAAAAAAAAATTTTGAGATAAAAAAAAAAAAATCCTTTTTTTATCTCAGGATCTCCATATCATCATTCATTGCATTTATCTTGTCTTTGTGAAATATTATATATAGGTTTGATGAATTTTACAAACACTTCCACTTGATTCATCATTCTCTACCGCTATTTTCTCTCTTTCCTGGTTTGAATATTAACCGATTTATCTTCAATTTTATGATTATTATTATTATTATTAATTTAAACAATTTACAAATTTTTTAAAGTATAGATTTCAACGTGTCAAAAACTGGTACTAAAATTGAGTTTAAAAGTTCAATGTCTACTTAAAACTTAAAATCTTCGTTTCTATGATGAAAATTTTGATTTTTGAGAGCGACATTTAAATTTTTCATAAGAAAGACAGTGGTGTCTCCTCTCATCTTCTTTTGAATCTGCCAACTTCACTTCAGTATAAAACTTATTCCGTTTAATCACTCTACTTATGAAAGGTTAAGGTACGCACAACAACATTCAATTCCTTACAGTTACTTTTCAATATAAAATTCATCAACAGAGTTATTTCTAACAAATGTTTAGAAGCAACTACATCTACCTTTCCACAAATTATTATTATTCGTTCAAACCATAATTAATCAAAATATGCGCAACATTCAATTCCTTACAGTTACTTTTCAATATAAAATTCATTAAGAGTTATTTCTAACAAATGTTTATAAGCAAATGTATCTTCCTGTCCACAAATTATTATTATTCGTTCAAACCATAATTAATCAAAATAGAATATGACAATGGCATAGGCATAAAAGATTAATTAGACTTGATTATAATAATAAATTTCAAGGAGAATAAATGGAATAAAGAAATAAAATAATCTTTTAAAGTACTGGAACAATATTTAGGATTATTCTCTGAAATACTGCGAAACTGAAGACTTTAACTAACTTTTTTGAGTTAGATTTTCGGTGCTTTTAAGATTATTATTATTATTATTCACTAAAATTTAAGAACAATCTACTAGTCTTGATATATTATATACAGCCTAGATAACTTGTTAAGTACTGAGTAAGAAATTTCGGTTGCAAAAAATAATAATAATAATAATAATAATAATAATAATAATAATAATAATAATAATAATAATAAAAATAAAAAAAATTATGAATATCATACAATCAATAGAAAACAAACAAATAACTCCACAACTTAAAATGAAATAATATATGTTTATCTTCCATTATGAAAGAATTCTGTAAAATGCAAAAAAAGCAATTCGACCCAACAGTATTACGCAACAAAATTTAAAACAAAACAAAGAAGAAAAAAAAAAGACAGTTCTCGAAATCTCTCAATGACGTATTAGTCACGACGATAAGGCTTAACAACAACAAAACCAAAAAAAAAAAGTATTTAATAAAATGATGAGATTTTTTCGTGCCATATTTACAACGTTACAAATTAACGGCTTTATCCTATTAAAATAGGGCAAAATTTTTACCTAAAATAAAACCTGCCTCGACTTTAAGAAAGGTTTTAACATATGAGGAAATTTGGATAAAAAATAAAATGTCACAATTTGAGTTTTAAGAAAACTCAGTAAATTTTAGGCCGACTCTAACTACAGCTCACGACCTTTCATTTTAAATAAAATACCCGGCTCCAGCTCCACCATTTTAATGCCAAGCTCCGACTCAATACCTCTATTTTTTTTTCTTCAATAATATCAATTTAGAGTCGAATATTTTATGATACTTTACCAGATAAGTAAATATATTAACGACTCCTCATAAAGTAGGTCAAAGAAAAACAAGTTTTATTTCGATCTTACTGTATGCCCATCTTTCTCCTCCTCCCCCTCCCAAGCATTAGTTTCTAAAAATGAGTAAATAATCAAAATTACGTAAAGTTAGGTATCATTTGATGTCTCTAGTCATATTAGTCACCTTGTGTGTGTGTGCGTGTACGCGTGTGTGTGTGTGTGTCTGTGTGTGTACGCGTATATTTATATATATATATATATATATATATATATATATATATATATATATATATATATATATATATATATATATATATATATATATATATATATATATATATATATATATATATATATATATATATATATATATATATAACAATGACTCCTTTTTCAAGAGGAAGAAAATGATTAATGTCAAGCATTTGATTATTTGAAGAGTAAAAACTATTTTTGCAAACCCTTGAAAACAAAATTTTACTATCAGGCATCTGACAATGATTCAGACCAAAGGTGTGCGTGCGTGCGTGGATATATATATATATATATATATATATATATATATATATATATATATATATATATATATATATATATATATATATATATATATATATATATATATATATATATATATATATATATATATATATATATATATATATATTTCATTTGTTTTAAAAAGATGATACCATCATTCATAAAAAAAATTAAAAAGGTCTGCTCTAGCTCATACGCAACAAAAATCTCATTATAACAAATATATAAGCTTTGAAACGAGAACGATTAATTTCGAATACATTAGAAAATCCATAGAAAAGAGGTGGCTGAAAAATTAAGAGGTACGTAAAAACAAACCTAGAACTACCAATCGGATTTTTAAAAAAAATAAAAAAAATTTTTTTATTTAGGACTTTTCATTCCTTGTGCCGTGAATGACTCTCATAGAGGTGAATAAATTGGTTAGCTTTAGAAAAAATATAGAAAGTCAAAGTAAAGTCACAAAGAGAAAGTGTCTAGGGTTCTCACAAGTAAATAAAAGTATAAGTACGTTAACATTGAACTAAAACCTTATCCAAAAGAAGGGGCGGACTGAAGCACCCCCCCTCCCTCCAAGATATGAGAATAGTAAACAAGGATAATACCCTAGTACAGTTGGAGCAACTACAATAGTTCACAACTAAGATATTTCAGTTCCATCGAAGCTGGCCTCCTAACTTTTGTGAAACCAGGTTTCTAAGACAATTTTTGGTTAACGTTTATCCCCAGGTGAGACTATAAAACCATTGAAAGTGACGAAAGTTAGGAGGAATTTTTGAGATGGAGACTCACTAAAAGTCGAGTTTTAAAAAGTCAAAATGGAAGTGACCCCACCTGGACACCACATTCAGATCAGCAATAGTATCCGGACGCTAAAGTAGAGTGGTAACGCTAGTAGCAAAAGAGGAAGACTTGAAATGAATAAAAAAAAAAGTATGTCGAATCGTCGGCATAGGAATGGGAAGGGCTAAAAGAGCAGCTGAGAAGATCATTATTATTAAGTAGAAACGGTAAGAAATAGAAAGTTGGTGAAATAGCAATTGACAATGAATGAAAAAAGTGAACCCATCAACAACATCAGACATAGAACGATCTGAAAGGTAGACATGAGGAAGTAAGTTGAGAATATTGAAGGAAGGGAGCTTACAGAGATGTGATACATGCAATGAACAAAGAAATGGGATTCCTGAGAAATATTAGAAAGAAGATTGAAAGAGCTGTTCCAGGTTAAATTAGCAAAAAATTCATCAGGACAAATAAGAGGAAAGAGACTTAAAAACGTTATAGAAAATGTTTTTGGAACAGTTCAGATTTTTATTTTTAGAATAGGATGATGGAAGGGATAAGATGAATAATACTGCAAGGATTCTGGGCTGAATGAAAATTAACAAAGGTGATAAATCAAGCTTTTCCATTCCCCATACACGAAGTCTCTAGACTAGTCATCGTCAAAAGTCACTCCAAGGATAACGCAAAAGTCCCAATTTAGCAAGATTACAAAACCAGAAGATTAGCTTATGGTAGAATGATGATACTGAAGTGAGAAGTGAATATTTAAATTAAATCATTAAGACTGTAGTTAGCTACCAATAGTAGCGGTAATGAGGTTTACATGCTTTAAGGGACAAGTGAGGAAGTAATGAACATGAGTGTTCTCGAATTGACTAGGATTATTTAAAAAATTTTGCAAGTTCTCTAATCAACTGATCCTGATTATTAAAAATACAAAGTGCTTCAGCATTCTAATTACCACTAAGTGAGAGAGGAGTTCAACCACACAGTGTGGTGTTAATAAAAAATTCCTAAATAGAGGGCCTTAATATATAGGCTGAGAAAACATAATAGTCTCGTATCGTAAGAAGTTAAGACAATTTGTCCCATTGTGAATAGTAGTAGTAGTAGTAGTGTAGTAGTGTGTGTGTAGGTGTTTTAATATATATATATATATATATATATATATATATATATATATATATATATATATATATATATATATATATATATATATATATATATATATATATATATATATATATATATATATATATATATATATATATATATATATATATATATATTAAAAAAAAAAAAAAAAAAAACGTAAGAATTTAGTGTAAATTTAAAATGATTTCGGGTAAAAATAAGTAAAAGTAGTGAAGTCTAATAATTCAATTTTTTGTATTTTTTTTTAATTAGTGTATATATATATATATATATATATATATATATATATATATATATATATATATATATATATATATATATATATATATATATATATATATATATATATAAAAATAAACTAAATTAAAAATTAGCTATCCTTTAACATCGTTATGAATAAATTTCCTTATTATTCAATTTACAACATGTATACTTTTACTACTAACCTAACCTAATCTAGCCTAACGTAACCTAACCTACCTAACTAACTAACCTAACCTAACCTAACCTAACCTAACGTAACCTAACCTAACCTAACCTAACCCTAA
>SEYY01016201.1:0-13136 GCA_009176605.1 Armadillidium nasatum
ATTAAATTAGTAATCTTGGACTTACCAAATATGGTTTTCCAAAGAATCGTTTTCTTTGAAGAGTTCTGAATTACATATTAACAATGAGAACTTATTAGAGGTATATTTTGAGTAGAAGGGTCAATTGAAAGGATATAGTAAGAATAAGAGGTGAAAATAAAAATTACCTCATACATACCTGAATTCAGAACTTTGGAGTCTTATACGAACAAACGAAAAATCTTACATTTTATTAAAACGCTTTGACGAATATTTAAAAAGTGCTATTTTAAAACCGGCAGCTTTTTTAGGTGCCAAACTGTTATTTATTTCCAGAAAACATGAATCTTTTACTGCTTGGGGATTTTAATGCTCATCATTACTTGTGGGGTGAGTCTCATAATGATGATAGAGGTGAAAAACTTTTTGAGTTGATACAATCAAGAAATCTACATCTATTAAATGAGTCTGGTAATTTCAGGTAAGAATATTGATACTATAGACGTTATTCTCTACATTTGTGTCTGATGTATCTGGGAGCATGTCAGCTATAGACTTATCTTTTGCTTCTGCTGATATGCTTGGTTTCTTCACTTGGTCTACCTATCATGATACCTTAGGTAGTGATCATTTTCCAGTATTAATGTTCTCAAATAATATATGTGTTGAAAGGAAAAAACGTCCCACATTGGATTCTTGATGATAAGAAATGGAAGGATTTTGAAAATAGATTTACATTATTGAATATAGATTATGAACAGGACATTAATACTATTTATTCAAATATTGTTGATGCTTTTATACATGCTGCATCTTTTGCTTTTAAACTCAGTTCTTCAAATGTGAAGATTGGGAAATATAAATCATGGTGGAATGAAGACTGTAAAAAGGTAGTTAGAGATAAAAAAAAAAAACAAAAAAAAAAAAAGTTTAGAATTTTCAAAAATCATCCAAACTTGCAGAATAAAATATCTTATCAAAGAGAGAAAGCAAAATCAAGGTTTGAGATTAAAAAGGCTAAAAAATCTTTTCGAAGATCATATTTGATGTCTATTACAAATAGTACACAACTTTTATGGAATAAAGTGAAGATGTCAGTAGAATTTCATCAGTGATATTACATCTTGAAGAAGGTTCTGAGGTGGTTAAGGAACCAATAAATGTGGGAAATGAATTGGCTTATGCTTTTGCTAAGATTAGTAGTATGCAATCACATAGGGAATCATTTGTATTATGGTTGAAGCAGAGTTTGAGAGATTACATTTTAAAGAAGATTTTCCAAGTTGGAATAATAAAGCATTCGCAATGAGTGACCTTGAACTAGCAATATCTTTAATAAAACAAAATTCTTTACCAGGTAAGGATATAGTTATATATATATCCTTTCATTCAACATTTAACTGATAATAATAAAATAGAATTATAGAAGTTCTTTAATCTGGTATGGAATAATTTCAGTTTTGAAACCAGGAAAAGATCCCACAGATGCTTCTTCATATAGGCCAATTGCCTTAAATAGTTGCTTATACAAGATTATAGAAAGAATCGTTTTAATGGAGGCTTACAAAATTTTTGGAGGAACATAAGATTTTGTCTTCATCACAGAGTGGTTTTAGGAAATATTTCTCTACAGTTGACAATTTAATGTTTATATAATGTGACATACAGAAAACTTTCATTAGGAATGAATATATGATTGGAGTTTTTCTGGATATACAGAAGGCTTATGATAATGTTTGGCTGGTGTGCTCAGTGTCATTAATTACTGAAGCTGTGTCATTAATTACTGAAGCTTCTGAAGTTAGTTTGGATCATTTCATTATCTGTATACAAGGAAAGCAGATATTTTGCACGAAAATAAAAGCATTAATAATGACATTTTAATATATCGATTGCTATCAGATGCTTCTGAAGTAGTACTGTAATACTGTCAATCCAATTTAGAAGCTATAAAAGAGTACTCTAAAAAAATAAAATAGCATGCGACCATATACTGTTACTTGACCATTTATTAAGTATAAACAACACAAATTTATAGTTTTGTTTTAGGCTTATTTATAATAATAATTTTAAAATGTTTGTTTTCCAACCTAGGTAAAGTGAATCAAAACTAAAGGAGAATCAATTTTAATTGTGTTTACAAAAAAGTTGCAGAGTTCTTTAAAAAAAATCACTGCGTTCATTCCCATTTCTTATTTCAACATAACCAGTTTCTATTGCATGTTCTAAGAAACATTTTAAGAATGTTTTTTAGACATGTGTCTTATTAAGCTTCTTTTACTATTACATTTATAGTCACACTCACAACATTTAAACAATTTAACATTTAAGTGTGTTAATTCGTGTCTTTTTAAGTACATTTTCGCATTACATTCATAGTCACAGTCAGAACATTTAAATAATTTTACTTTTGTGTGTCTTAATTTATGATGTTTCTTCAGGTATACTTTCTGGCTACATTCATAACTGCATTCTGAACACTTAAACAATTTAATATTTGTATGTACCAACATGTGGGAGTTAAAGTTCCCTTTGTTATTACTTTCATACGCGTGCATTCTGAACATTTAAATAATTTAATATTTGCATGATTTAACATATGTCTATTTAAATTTCCTCTTTCATTACACTGATAATCGCAATCAGAACACTGAAATAATTTTGTATCTGAATGGGTTCCATAATGTCTTTTTAAGCTTGATTTCTGATTACATTCATAATCGCACTCAGAACATTTAAATAGTTTTGTATCTGTATGTGTTAACATATGTGAGGTTTAAATGACCTTTCTGTTTACATGTAAAACTACACTTGGAACACTTAAATGGTTTAAGATCCGCATGACTTAACATATGTGTTTTTAAACTTCCTTTCAGTTTACACTCATAGCTACACATGGAACACTTAAATCGTTTAAATTCTCCATGAGTTAACATATGTGGTTTTAAGCTTCCTTTCCGTTTACACTCATAGCTACACTTGGAACACTTGAATGGTTTAAAATCCGAATGAATTAACATATGTGAATTTAAGTCTGCTTTTTGAATGCCTTCATAGCTGCACAGGGAACATTTAAATAGCTTTGTATTTGTGTGTCTAAACATGTGAATTCTTAAAGAATATTTAGAATTACTTTGAAAACTGCAATGGTCACATTTAAACTTTCTTTTACTCAGTGATTCAAAATTACTTTTCTTTTCACTATTCTTAATACTTTGGCTAAATAGTTCCGAAGTCGTTTGTGGTTCACTATTTAAAATGCCTTCCACTACGAATTCGGTGGTGTCCTCCTCATCTTCGTCGTAGTTCACACCACAAATGTCAATCTGTAGAAATTTAAAAAAAAAAAAAAAAATCATGAGGACATTACATAAGCAATTTAATATTATAATTCATCTTTAGTGCTTGTAAAAAACTCTTGTATTTCCAGTTAATTATTAAAATATTTCCATACATATATTTTATTTCACCAAATAATAATAATTTGCATACTCCGTTTTCATCATCTCTCACAAAAAATTAATTAATTTGTGTTTATGAACAATTTCTATTAGAATATATTTTCTCCCATAATTTGTTCAAAACGAAAAATGAATATTCAGGTAACAAAATGTTTTAATTGGAAACTAAAAACGTTATCAACATTTTAAATTTGAGTTTATAAACTATAAAAAGCTTTAATAAAAAAAATGGAATAGCAAAAGTAATAAAAAATTTAACTATTTTTTATACTAAAAAGTCTTACCATTTTTTTGATAGAAAAATAAAGGGTCAACATAAATAACCTGAATTATAAACATTGAAAGGTCTTGCATTCGGGTGTCAACACATTAATATTTTCAAGACTATTTGCTCTGAATAATTAGGAATACCTTATTTATTATTTAAGATAAAAAGAAGCTGAAACAAATTAGATATTGTTTCAGAATTAAACAGATCATCTGTCAGAAGATGTTCTTTGGAAACAAGGCTTCTGGCAAAATCATTTAAAGTATTTAAATATATAGAATAAGATTTTATATCCTCCAAAACTTTTAATAATATATATATATATATATATATATATATATATATATATATATATATATATATATATATATATATATATATATATATATATATATATATATATATATATATATATATATATATATATATATATATATATATATATATATATATATATATATATATATATATATATATATATATATATATATATATATATATATATATATATATATATATATATATATATATATATATATATATATATATAGTTTCAGGTTAGATGATTTGGAATGATTCATGTTGAATGACTATGACTGGTGAAATATTAGGATAATTTACAGGTAAACTGAATGGTATCCAGTTGGAGTGAGTAATGGGATATTTTAGGGGGGTGGAATTTGGACATGTTTTGTAATAAAAAAATTTGTTGGAAAGTTGATGATGAGATAAATAACCTAAAAATTACTGCACACGTATTTCATGGTTAACTTGTTAATAACATCAGCTTTTCAATTTATAAATTATTTAGAATTTGGGCTCTTTTGTACTACC
Source organism: Armadillidium nasatum (assembly GCA_009176605.1). NCBI lineage: Eukaryota > Metazoa > Arthropoda > Malacostraca > Isopoda > Armadillidiidae > Armadillidium > Armadillidium nasatum. The sequence goes on from SEYY01016201.1 coordinate 4,543, forward strand.
TATAAAAAAAATTTCTTCCTTGAACATCCTGTACCACATTCAAGGAACCACTAAAGAGTTATTGGTCACTTGATTGCAGAAGACACTAGCGTATTAAGAGGGTTAACTTGTTAAAAGAAATAGAAGTTGCATCAGAGCCATAAAACCTTTCTTTGGAAGAAGAGAGTAGCATTAGCTCACTCCATTCAATCATAGCCTCAATCATCATAAGGTTCTAGTTGAGTTCAGTGAGAGCTCATACATGATTATTGGGGAAAGGTTACTGCCCAGGTAAATGATAAAAATTGGTGACATGGTTAATAATTACAATAAGAGCATATGAGATATCTATGCAGTTTTCAAAATCCTTGCACTGAGGCATTCCAGAAAGAAACCTTATAGATCAAAAAATATCTTTCTTGTGATCCAGGTGGTGATGTCCACCTGCAAGATGTTGCGAAGGTTAAAACTCTCCACACAGCTGGAGAGAAAAGTTATTGAGATACATCTTCTAAAACAAACCCTTTGAACAAAATGCTGTGAGACAAAGATAAAAAAAAATGGCAGAGGGATGGATTTGCATTTCTGTTGCATGGTTGTAGTCTAGTTAAAAGGAGGGGTTGTAGGGATGGGGCAAGATTTATAATTAAGAATTCCAAAACCACCTCAATAATTGTCACCCTATTATATATATGTAAGCAGCAAGTCTTATTTTGACATTTACAATAAGAAGCATTGTACACAGTTAAAATTCTTGTAACATTCGCTTTGATATGCTTGAATCTAAATTCAAATTTCAATGAAAGGATACTGACACGTTATTTTGGAAGGAGTGTTATTTTGATGGCCATTTTGAGACAGGTTTCTACATGGTTGCCTGCACTGTTTGCATGGTGATGGAATGCTTAGTTGCTATTGGGGCCGGTTCGATTTTCAAATGACTGTGGTACTATTGTTTGGGTATCTATGGGGATTTCCTATTGGCTCATTGATTTAACATGTCTCTGATAGAGTTTTGGATTCTTACAGAAGAATGAATTTTTAAGCAAAAATTAAGATTATAGATTATAAATTTAAGAAATAAATTATGTTTAGTTTGGGTGATAATACATTAGACTTAATGTTAAGGTCTGGTTTGCATATTTAATATAGTAAGCTTCAGTGATTTTTAATATCTGCATTTCACAAGAGAAGTAAATAATTTTAAATGATTGGGATATATCACATATAGTTATATGAACACTGTTTATATGCTTTCACTATTTATCTAGTGTATATACTTTACATATTTTAAGCTTTCCTTTATATTGGAGAAGTTCTCCTTCATAGAGGTTTGTAAAGTTGGTTTGTATTTTGTATCGATATAGCACTCTCCTTGGCAACTAAAATATCTGCCAGTTAAAGAATAAGCACCTTTTTTCAAATCATTTGTCACGTTCCAACTTTTATATAAACTGTAAGTGTTTTTGCTTGTTCATTACAAGTCCTCAAAATTCAGAAGTAAAAGATATGAGGGTATATAATTTTTCCTTATTCACCTCTTTCTTACTATCCTTTCAATTAACTTCTACTAAAATATATTGAGATGAATTAATTATTCCTTTCTCTCCCTATAGAATACTATTGTAAAATTAAATATTTTTTGAGAAAAATTTGAAATAGGTAAAAATTTAGGAATGTTAAAGTGGAAAAATTAGTACCAACTATAAACCAGAGAAAAGTGGAACAGATTATTGTGGAGTGACCCCATCTATTATTGGATTTTGTACATCCTCAAACCTGGGTAAGTTGTAACTTTACATTTGTTGATGAACCAAAAGAGTAAAAAATCCTATAATTATTAATGTAAAGTTTATAATAACATTAAGGGGTTTAACGATTCAAAAGTTGATAATAATAGTAAAGAATATTTAAAATAAAAAGTAATTAAAAAGGGTTCATTGAAATGAATGATGTTTAATATCAATCTAATGAAGTTTAATTAGAAAGGGGGGATTTATGTTTAACTTTCCATTTTTGTTTTGTTAAAGGGTTAGTGTGACTGGTTCCGAAATTTTCCACAGAAGATTATTCCACCTCAAGATACCAAAATTGTAAAGTTACCCAGTAAGGGAGAAAAAAAAAAGATCAATAGTGTCCATTTAAAAACAGAAGGGAAGAAGATTGGTTGATCACTCCTGTAGAGAATCACAATTGTTTCTCATTGAGGACTAAATGACCAACGTAAAGGTAAAATAACTGCAGCCTTAATCTCCAATATGTAATTTATTATTATTATTATTATTATTTATTATTATTGCTTAATATTGATTTTTTTTTTTTTTTCTTTTTTTTTAATATTTTTTATAATAATATATATATATATATATATATATATATATATATATATATATTATTATATATATATATATATATATATATATATATATATATATATATATATATATATATATATATATATATATATAAAAGTATTATTTCTTAATATAAATTTTTGGAATTAAGAGTTATTATATTAGTTTGTAAAGGTTATATTTATATTTTTGTGTTAGAAATTTTATATAGTTTGAATATTTAAACATTAGTAGGGGAGATTCTTAGGTAGGTGGGGTTTGTAAAATTATATATATAAAAATAAAGAGATTAATTATTATCAATGCACTGTGTTTAATATATTAGTAAACAAAAAGAATGAAACATTTTGTTACCCTTTAGAGTGATATTGAACATCAGGTTTAAGTAATTGAGTCATCAGTCTTATTGAGTGAGTATTTTACCTTAAAAGTTATTATTATATTTTGGAGAATTTATTATTTTTAAATGAAATTTTTTGTTTAATGTTCAGCAGCTAAGTTTTCCCTCTTTGGGTGTCTAAACTTTTAGACGGGGACAAAATCAACAGGAAGTTTTTGTTTAATCTGTATTCACGTTTTTCACCACGAAACTCCTGAAAAAGTGGAGAATATCACCAGATATTTATTTTGGTAAGATTGAACATTTTTTTTCCATTTTTTGTAACGAGCCCCCGTTACAATATATCTCTGTATTGTTCTAAAATATATTAGTTATATATGAAGGGACTTCTAGAGGTAACATTTCTTTAGAAAAATTCATAGTAAGCCTCCTCTTATTATTTAATTGTAATACTAATTGCGACCCTTCTCTTTAAGGTTTTTAAAAAAAAAAAAAAACTAAACTAAAAACTAAAAAAACTCCTCTTATTATTTAATTGTAATACTAATTGCGACCCTTCTCTTTAAGGTTTTAAATAAAACTAATCATAATTCAGCTACCCCATAGTTTTTATAGTTGCTTTCCCATGTTCAGTATGGATGTGATTGTAAATTTTAATGGGCTTAAAATGATGTTGGTATGCCCTATCTCTATTAATTTTCTGTATCTATTAGTTGTGTAACCAATATACATCAACGTACAGCCAGACTCAGGACAAGAAAATTGGTACACAACATGATGATTAGTTGAAAGGGTATCCTTAGTAGGAAAGCAAGAAGAAAGTGGTCTGTTATTATGGTACAGTTTAATAATTATTTTTAAATTGTTTCTAAATTTTATTTGGCCATCAATAATTCCACATAGGCATTCTTTTCTCTTTATCAAAATCAACTGCATTGGAAGCTTTAAAAATATAAGTTATTTTATCAGTTATTATTATTAGTAGTTTCCTGATTTTTATAGTTTCTTAATGGTTTTATTGATTAGTTTTTCAGGTATAGATAGTAGGTGATTAAAAAAATAGGAAAATAGAGACAGTTAGAAGCCACAAGGGCCTATCGAGATTAAAGTTGATTAAGTTCTATCTAATCCTCTTGACTTCAACATCAAATGATTCCCGATCAGATCACAATTTAAAAGCTCTATATATAAACGTTTTAACAATCGAATGTTATATACTTCTAAGGAGTAAGAGTTATAATTAAGGTTTAGGCCATTATCAGTTAGTTTGATATGTATGCCCTGATGAAGGGTTCCATTATTAATTTCGATTTTTATATCTAAAAGTTGATATTATTTTATGACATTTCAGAAGTGAAATTTAGAGAAGCCACAAATCTTGCAAGCAGTTGATGAACTGAAAAAATCTCATTATTTTTGAAGAGTAAACCTTGAGTGAAAAAAAGCATTTGCGCAGAATGTCGGTATATTCATATTGGAAGAATTTGCTTTTCTTTTTATTTTATGCATCATTACAAGTTCAGCATTCAAGCGTGCCAGTATGATTCTCTCAGTGTTAAAAGTTTATACTCTTGCGATATGTCTCAAACCTGTATTGTTAATAGTAATAATAATAATTCGCAGAAGAGAAATTAATGTTTCTTGAAATATTTTACACACAATACAAACACAAATACCAGCTAACGTCAGATATACTCGAATATATTTTCTATCAATATTCATCTTAGATCTATAAATAAACAAATATTCTAACAATACATTAACTGAAAATGTTGTAACAAAAACTGCAACAAATTCATAACAAAACTCAAATAACCATTTAATATTTTAATTCTTACCTGACTTTCATCTAATCCTGAACTTTGATCAAAACCTTGACCTTGACCTTGATCTTGACCATTCTCCATGATTTCTTCCTTAATATACAATGTGTTCTCTTTCACTTCAAAAATTCGATCATCACTCACATCTTCTTCCTTAATATACAATTTGTTGTCTTTCATTTCAATCTTCTCATTGACATTAATAATTGGGTAGGAAATCTTCATCTGTTAAAAAAATAAGTTAAATATTGCAGATTTCGTCAATAATAAAATCAAATAAATAAATAATAATATAATAATAATAATAATAGAGGTGCAGCGAAGGTGAGAGATTTTGTCTTTTGACATCAGAGTTTGTGATTTGGCCAAGTAACTGAGTAGGTGTGTTTCATCTAGTAATCTTGTAAAGTTGATGTAAAAAGAAAAGTTTATATATTTATCATAATAACTCCAATTACCATCCCTTACTATCAGAAGTTAGAGACAAAGTAACACAAAAACAGACTCCTGACTCTTATTTCTGCTTTGCTGACATAAAGGAACAAATACATTAAATTCAAAGAAAAATCAGTATTGTATATCTTGCTGTTAACATGAAAAAGTTTGAGTGTATCTTGCTATTCACGTGGAAAAGTCTAAGAAAAAATATTTGGAACAAGAAGTTAACTCAAAACCAGAAAACTCCCTCAGATATGCCAGTGTAAGTGTTTTTCATAACTCTGAAGGAGAAATTATTTTTAAATATTTTGATTATAAAAAAAAGTCCAAAAGGTTTCAATTGGATATAAACGAGGACAATAGCAGAAAATTAAATCTTCAATCAAGATTTAACGAGCTCTAGAGGGTCAATTAAGTGGTAATGACGAAATTTAACTGTAAATCAAAGGTTGATATCGAAAATATCGCACCTTTGTATCTTGAGATAAGAGCTATATAAAAATTGAATATTAATTCCGTCATCACCAAAGCAAGGTAGCAAATAGAGCCTACTTTGAGCTCTTTACAAAATATAAAAAATAAGCTAACATGAAAGACATAAATGGGGCCATTTTTTTCCTAAAAACAAACTCAAACCAGGTAAATGATTAAAAGTTTACTATAAAAACATAAATATTTAACAATTAACTACACTGTTATAGTTTTGGCAATTTTTTTGTGCAGTTCAGAAGAGAATCAATAGTTTATAAAATAATTTTTTTTTTTTTCATGTTTCTATTGTTCTTGAAAAGCTGCATTATAAAATAATTTTTAAAATATGAATTTTGGTTAAAGTTAACATTTATAATATTCCGGAACACATTATTGCAAGGAGTCAGAAATTCTCGATAAAATTAGTGACATAGATGATGATTTCTTGCATACTTTCAACCTTTGCCTATTATAAGAAGGATGGTCAATTTAGAGTTAGAAGTAATCTTGCCCGTGTTGAAGTTAAGAGTTGGCTAAAATATACCAATTCTACCCTTAATACAAAAAATTATACTAAATAATAACCGTTACAGTAATGAAAACAATATCCCAGAAGCAATACTATTTCCCCAAAAAAAATATTAATTGCAAATTTTATAAATTAAACAATTTTAACATTTTATTATTGTTGTTTACCAAAATAGTTTATTAATAATACTGAAGATTCAATGTCTCACAAGGTACCACAAAAGAAATCTTCTCATGAAGACATTTCACACAATTACAATTTATCATGACTAATAGATTTATAATTTTTGTATAATGTCTTTGGCCTAGAAGGAAAAGGTTATTAGAATGTTTCAAACCATTTTGTTGAATAAATTTAACTTTCCTTACAGTTAAATATTTATTTTGTTATAATAAATTATAACAAATAAATTATGAAATTTATAATTTTGTAAATGTGTAACTTTTTTTTTTTTTTTCTTGTATCCAACTAAATTACTAATAATTAAATGATATTTAAAAATGGGCAATGAATGAAGATTTTTAAACATTTGACTAATGCTTTATAAATTCTAACAGTCTACTCTACATAATACAAACATTAATGATTCACTGGTAGTGAAGAATTGTTTACTGAATTATTTTACGTCGGGAGACTTGTACTAAACAATTTTAAAACTTCTCAGCTCCTACCCTAAACTATTATTATTATTATTATTATGCTCTAGCTCATAAAATTCAGCCCTGAAAGAGTAGCAACACACAATTCATAAGAAAATAAGACCCTCAAAACACCTTTTAATATTTAAAATTTGTACCTGACTTCCATCTAATCCTGAACTTTGACCAAAATCTTGACCATTCTCCTCCATGACTTCTTCCTTAATACACAAGGTTTCATATTTCGCTTCAAAACCTTGACCACTTTCCATGTTTTCTTCATCAGTATATAATGTCTCATCTTTCACTTCAATCTCCTCTTTGATATCAATAATCGGGTACCGAATCTGCTTCTGTTAAAAAGAATTTAAAATACAAATTTTAAAGATTTCATTAATAATAATAATAATAATAATAATAATAATAATAATAATAATAATAATAATTATAATAATGGCTCTCAAAATGAAAAGGAAATGAAAAAGCTTGCTTAGAAAATATGTAGGATATAATCTCTCTCCTGGAGGGTTCAAACTTAATGGCAGTAAGCAATTTTGAGTGAAGAGGCATTGACCTTCACTCACTTTAGTTAATGATTTTGGCTCAAATTATGTAGCACTGGGAAGGGGGGAGGGGAGTTGATAGAGTTACGAAGTATGACAAAAGGATAGGTGATCATATTTCTGGGATGGGATTAGTTATCTCTTCAAAGTAAAATTATGTAACACTGGGGAGGGGGTGTTTAATAGTGTTTTGTATTTATCACTGTTCATCATGTCCTCAACATTAATAAGCCGCCCTGTACCTTTAGCACTAAAACTACCCCAAAACATCTTCTTAGGTGGATTTTTGGGCGCTTGTTGAATATGTCCTGACAGAAGTGGTTCACCTTTGCTTCATCTCACGACCTGTGACCTGTAACCTGTAACCATGTACTTCAAAATGCGACTCATCTGAAAGGGCTACTTTCCTCCAGTCGTCAGCCGTCCATCCAGCATACATACATGCCCAGCAAAGACGTTTTTTCTTCATAACGAATGTTAATAACTGTTTCTTTTGCAGTTTTCTGGCAAGTCTGCCAACCTCAAGAAGCCTTCTTCGGACAGTTGAAGAAGAAACATTTACCCCTGCTGAAGACAGATCTCTGCGAAGGTCTGCACTTGTTTTCTTAGGATCCTTTACACTATTTCTGATGATAATCTTGTCATCGTGAGGTGTTGTCTTGCATTTTCTTCCACATCTTCCTCATTGAAGTGTTGAAGGTTCACCAATGTCTTCATTTCTTTTCAGGATATCGCCAACGGTTGATTTAGCCACCTTCATTTTCTCAGAAATCTGTCTGATGCTAAGACCACTATGCTTTCTAAGAGCTACAATACTTGCACGCTTCTTCAGAGTGATATCCATCATGAAAACCAAGTAAAACTGAACACATTCACAGCAACAACCTTTCTCCACAAGTCCTGCAGTAGCACTGACGTGTTTGCTAGAATGTGTTTACAACATAATACCACCGCCAGACCACCACTCTTATATCTTAAAAAAAGATAACCTTTTGTAGCATTGCAAAAAAGTTGGGCTTATGAAAAAGTTACAAAATTTAACACTGTCCAAACTAATTTGCACAGCACTGTATATATATATATATATATATATATATATATATATATATATATATATATATATATATATATATATATATATATATAATATATATATATATATATATATATATATATATATATAACACATGATTTGTGGGATAGAATCCATTTTTGATAAACCTAGTTTCATATTTCAATAGCTTTTTAGCAACATGATTTCAAAATAACTAGATATTACTGATATTAGAAAACCTAAATTTTATGATGACTAATTATTTTTTATTCTTGTTTCAACCTTCATGAATTCTTTAAAAAAAAATAATTTGTATCAGTAAATTCTAAAGGTATATCGATATTGGTGTCAGCTGGTTTAAAATTATTATTATTATTATTATTATTTTTTTTTTTATTTATTTTT
>SEYY01016202.1:0-10000 GCA_009176605.1 Armadillidium nasatum
AAATTTGGAGATGGAGATCAGCAATTTGAGCTAATCTTAACGGTCACGGAAAACACTACAGAAATCCGAGTTTGGAGACCGTGATTCATCTTTAAAAGACCAAAAGTGTTAAAATGGCCAATGATATGCTTCATAAAACAGTATTTTAGGACTGGAAACAATGGATGAACACATTCTAAATTCCTAAAATACTGTTTTATGAAGCATATCATTGGCCATTTTAACACTTTTGGTCTTTTAAAGATGAATCACGGTCTCCAAACTCGGATTTCTGTAGTGTTTTCCGTGACCGTTAAGATTAGCTCAAATTGCTGATCTCCATCTCCAAATTTAAACTGATATATGATTAGGTTTGTTTCAATATATATATATATATATATATATATATATATATATATATATATATATATATATATATATATATATATATATATATATATATATATATATATATATATATATATATTATATATATAGTTATTTTTAAAATATTTAATTTTTGTTGCTTACCAATAAAGAATAAAATAAGTCATTTCTGCACAGTCATTTTGTTTATTTAAAAAGAAAATTCAAAAAAAGGAGTTATATATCAGGCAAAAATATTGTAAAATACACTAAATCCATTAACCCCTTACGACACGACTAACGTCTAGAAACTGTTTGCCAATGTGATTTTGCTTATATATCTCATATAAAAAACAGGACTGACTCAGTATCATAGCACGTGTGGATAACTATATTATACGTAGCATACTGAGATTAAAAGGCAAGAGAAATTATGCCTACCTTATGTACAATAAATGAAAAATTTTTGCATTTAAGCCGAATAATCAGATTAACCTTTATTATTTTGAAGGAACATTTTGCTGGAAAACATTTATGAAAATTCGTGTAAAAAAAATTTATTTAATAATAATAATAATAATAATAATAATAATAATAATAATAATAATAATAATAATAATAATAATAATAATAATGATAATAATAATAATGATAACAATAATAACAATAATAATAATAATAATAATAATAATAATAATAATAATAGTAATAATTATTATTATTATTATTATTATTATTATTATTATTATTATTATTATTATTATTATATTATTATTATTATACTTAATGATAATAATAATAATATTAATAAAAATAATAATAATATATATTATTATTATTATTATTATTATTATTATTATTATTATTATTATTATTATCATTAAGTATAAGTATAATAATAATAATAAATATAAAATTATTCAAAACTGTAATGAACTCAAATATGAATGTATACTTTTCTTAAAATTTTTTTTTAAAAAGTTTCTTGCACCATAAAAAAAAAGTTTTTTACGGTCGGTTGCATTTCATTTGCAACCACATTGCACTAATAGAAAAACTTGAGCGGCAAATGTGCACACACAATTCTCTCGTCCGTTATTAAAGGATTCGTTTGCAAAATGTTTGCAACCACATAGTATTTTCTTCTTTTGGAATAACTAGTCAAAATTGCATGTTTTTTTTTTAAACATTAAATAACGCTTCATTGGAGTGTTATTATAATAAGATGCAATTTATTAAATATCTTATTAATTAACCCTATTAAAAAATTAAGAAAATAAAAAATAAAGGTGGTTGCACAAACCTGCAACCACGTCACGAGCTGCCCCTGATATATATATATATATATATATATATATATATATATATATATATATATATATATATATATATATATATATATATATATATATATATATATATATATATATATATATATATATATATATATATATATAGGGGCGGATCGTGACCTGGTTGCAGGTTTGTGCAACCACCATTATATACAACTAGCTAGTGTACGGCTGTTATTTATTACTTTTTAGTTCTTATTGAAAATAAAGGGTTTTTCGTCTTATAAATTATTTTGCTCTTACTAACTCTCTAAAATCTTTTTCTACCCATCAATTTTTGCGTCACTCTCTCTCTCTCTCTTTACTATAGCTATTACAGCGGACTCTATCTGCTCTTATGAATTATCACCTTCACATACCTCTTCCAATAAGAATGGCTCATGAGATAATCCTTTCTACATAGTCTAATTCTTTCTTCGTCCAGTTCTCTGAACCCAGACTTAACCTCTTTGCTCAGTCTTATATGTACTCTACCGGTAAAGTCAGGAACACACTCCCGTTATCTGTTTTCCAAACTTCCTTTGGCCTGCTCACTTTCAAACACCGTGTATCGTCGGCCTTTAATTAATCGACCTTAATTCTGTTATCCCCAACTCTGGTGAAAAAATGTAGGCCACTGGCCTTTGCCAACCAGAGTATAATATATATATATATATATATATATATATATATATATATATATATATATATATATATATATATATATATATATATATATATATATATATATATATATATATATATATATATATATATATATATATATATATATATATATATATATATATATATATATATATATATATATATATATATATATATATATATATATATATATATATATATATATATATATATATATATATATATATATATATATATATATATATATATATATATATATATATATATATATATTAGGGATGGAGCGATACCAAAATTTTTACAGATACCGATACCGATACCGATACCTAAAAATTCCCCGAAGCCGATACCCGATACCTGAAAATATGCCGATACTTGCCGATACTACTACCGATACCACTACCGATACCGATACTTTACTCCTATACAAATTTTTGCCGATACCGATACCGATACCCGATACTTCACTCCATCCCTAATATAATATATATATATATATATATATATATATATATATATATATATATATATATATATATATATATATATATATATATATATATATATATATGTATATATATATATATATATATATATATATATATATATTATATATATATATATATATATATATATATATATATATATATATATATATATATATATATATATATATATATATATGTGTGTGTGTGTGTGTGTGTGTGTGTGTGTGTGTGTGAAAATATTATATATATATATTTTTTTTAACAAAAAAAAAATCAAAAAAAAAAAAATTTTTTTTTTTTTTTTTTTTTTTTTTTTTTTTTTTTTTTCTTTCTTTATATAACGAAACAAAATTATGTTAACAGGCATTGTTATATAAAAAATTAAATTACCATTTGGCCTTATTCTTCATATTTTACTATTTTATATAAAAAAAAAAAAAAAAAAAAAAATTAATTTTAGATGTTGAAAATAATTATTTCTGGAATTTTAAAGCAAACTTAAATGGTGAAAAAGTTCATGATTTTAGACTTCCTATTGTTAAAATAGAAGGACAAAAGTAATGTCATATCTGAATGAACGTTATTTAAATGAATAATTATTATAATTATTCTAGTATAATGAAATAAAGACATTTCAGTGGACTATTGATATATATATATATATATATATATATATATATATATATATATATATATATATATATATATATATATATATATATATATATATATATATATATATATATATATATATATATATATATATATATATATATGTGTGTGTGTGTGTGTGTGTGTGTGTAGTTGAAAGTGTTTTTCATATGAAATGGAGAAATTAAAAGGAGGAGGAGGGTTCTAGTAGTGGGCATGTATGAATGAGCATAGCAGTCAAGTCTCAGATTAGAGAATTTGGTGGAAAAAGGATGAGGCTTGATGAGATAACAGAACATCAGCAATTCTGTGACGCCACTAACCACTCAACTGGAGGCCGTTAACTCCTACGTGGTGATGAGAGGCTATATTTGGTAGCCGCTTCTCTTCGCATATCCGGGTCTTTATATATATATATATATATATATATATATATATATATATATATATATATATATATATATATATATATATATATATATATATATATATATATATATATATATATATATATATATATATATATATATATATATATATATATATTCTGTCTCCTCTGATGGGCAAAGGCCAGAGGCCTACTAACCTCCACAAGAGTTGGAGAAACATCGGAAATCTGGTCAATTTAAAGGCTGACAAGTCTCGATACACTTCGTTTGAAAGTATACAAGTCAAAAGAAGTTGGGAAAACAGATAATGGAAGAATGTTCAACACTTTACCAATAAAATATATGTAAGATTGAGCCTAGCGGTAAATGTGGGATCAGAGAGTTGGAAAGAGAAAGGAATAGACTGTGTGTAAAGACGTGTCTCACGAGTAATTCTCAACGGAGAAGGTATGCGACGAGAGAGTTTAGAAGAGCATTGTAATAGTGATTGCATGGAGAGAGTGACGGAGGAATTGAGTTTTTGAGTCATTGAAAACGACCATATTTTATCTGCCCCAATTTAAAATACGAGAAAGATTAGCTGGGGTAATTGGAAGAAGGTCATTAATGAAAAGGAGAAAAAGTGTTTGGGATAGGACAGAACTTTTAAGAACACCATTATTAATTAATAGATGTAAAGGATGAACGGTGGTAGTCTACAACAGCTGCTATAGAGCCGGAAAGAAAATAAGAGAGAAGACCATAGAGAGAAGGATACATTTCGTAAAGAGGAAAGTTTTGAAATCAAGACTATGTGCCAGACCCTATAAGAGCACTTTAAAATTTTTGCCATATATTTTAAAAGTAAATAAAGGCTTATTAACAATTAAGGCAATAAAATTCGAATTAAAATCTGTATCTTTCAAAATCAATGCCCATTCGTCTTGTAATTATAAGTCAATTTTTGGAATCTTTAAAAATACGTAGTCTTTAATTTTGAATGACGAGATTAATTACATTGTAAAAGATTACAAATTTTTTAAATATTTAATATGTTATAAATAGTGCATTATATCAAAACTGAAAAGGAAAGGGAATAAGAGAGAAGACCACACGGAGAAGGATACATTCCGAAAAAAGGAAAGTTTTAAAATCAAGGCTTTGTACCAGACCCTATCGAAAGCTTTCGATATGTCCAGCTCGGGAGCAAAAGTTTTACCGAAATTTCGAATATATATATATATATATATATATATATATATATATATATATATATATATATATATATATATATATATATATATATATATATATATATATATATATATATATATATATATATATATATATATATATATATATATACATACAGTCGTGAACAGAAGTTCGTTCCTATTAAGCTGGAAATAAATATTTATATAAAATGGAGATCATTTCATAAAAGCTCTATTTTGAATAAAAAGAGAATAAAAACATTGAGAGGGGCTTAATTGAACTGTGATTGGCTGATCTGAGATGATCTCCATTTTATATAAATATTTATTTCCAGCTTAATAGGAACGAACTTCTGTTCACGACTGTACATACCCATAAATATATATATATATATATATATATATATATATATATATATATATATATATATATATATATATATATATATATATATATATATATATATATATATATATATATATATATATATATATATATATATATATATATATATATATATATATATATATATATATATATATAATATATATATATATATATATATATAAATTGATGTGCAATAAGAGCACTTTAAAATTTTTGCCATATATTTTAAAAGTAAATAAAGGCTTATTAACAAACAATTAAGGCAATAAAATTAGAATTTAAATCTGTAGCTTTCAAAATCAATGCCCATTCGTCTTGTAATTATTAAATCAATTTTTGGGAACTTTAACATTACATAGTCTTTAATTCTGAATGACGAGATTAATTACATTATAAAAGATTTTAAATTTTTTTAAGTATTTGATCTGTTATAAATAGTGCATTAGATAAAAAATGAAAGGAGGCTATTGAAAATGGAAAAAAATATTTATTTCTCCAAAAATCTTTGGATTTCATATCGAAGTAAGTTACTCTAAGTAATAAAAGTAACAAATAAGTATGGTACAATAATTACCATTCACGTTGACGAAAGTTTTAAAACTTTTAACGAAAAAAAAAAAAATAATGTAATTGAGTTAGTGCTGAAAATGAAATGTCGTGATAGAATTAGATGTAAATAAAAGAAGCGAATAATTTTAAAAGGAAGAATTAACAGCACTCATAAAATTGCCCATTTAAAAGATAATAAAATCACTTGCATAAATATTAACAGGATTTTTGTAACTTGTTTCAGAGAATGTAATCTTAGAAAGCTTTAAAAATTATTCATGACTATCACACTATATTTTAATGAAAAACTTCTCTTTTAAAAATTATTGTTAGTAATTTATGATAATTTTGTTCCATATTTGCAAAACAATTTCATTGGAGTCGTACTTTTAATTTTCGTTTTTTTTTTTTTTGTGACTTGAATAAAGAAATTGAAAATTTTTTTTTTTTTTTAAACTAGTAATTTCAAAAAAAAATAATATAAAAAAAAAATTATTTAATAAATTTTAATTAATTTTAAAATATATGAAAAAATAAATAAATAAATATTACATATATATATATATATATATATATATATATATATATATATATATAATATATATATATATATATATATATATATATATAATATATATATATATATATATATATATATATATATATATATATATATATATATATATATATATATATATATATATATATATATATATATATATATATATATATATATATATATATATATATATATATATATATATATATATATATATATATATATATATATATATATATATATATATATATATATATATATATATATATATATATATATATATATATATATATATATATATATATATATATATACTTTTTGTAAAGGTGTATATAAGTAAAGCAGATGCAATGAGAAGATAAATCTGAGAAGTAAAATGATACTCTTTCATCTGTAGTAATGATATACCATTGAGAAGATATTTCTGGAAAAGAGACAAAGATTAGGAACCTTCCTTTGACATATTTGGTGAATGAAGTTCTCGATCTGAGCTTATTGAAGTGCATTTAGCATGAAATGAAAGCAAGGATGTCCTTTTGAGGCGGCTGTTATACAAGCACACGTGCTCTTTCCTCTTTCCTCTTTCCCTTTTCTTTTATGTTTACAGAACTCGTAAACTAGATTTAGATACAGATAATTACAGCTTCATATTTTGGATACATTCTTATATATATATATATATATATATATATATATATATATATATATATATATATATATATATATATATATATATATATATATATATATATATATATATATATATATATATATATATATATATATATAAATAATATATAATAATATATATATTATATTAAACTTATTTTATAAAATTTATATTATAAAAATATAAATATATATATAAATAATTAATAATATATAATAATAATAATAATAATAATAATAATAATAATAATAATAATAATATAATAATAATAATAATATAAATAAAATCTAAAAGAAATAGTTCCCTAATTAGAGATGTAAAGAAACTACAAAATAATAATAAATTAAAATTTCTTTTATATATATAACTTTAATAGCAATTATACATTTTTTTAATTCATACATTTTTTTAAATAAATCAATAAATATTAATTACTTATTGAAATGAAAAATATTTATTAATAAATTTTTTTTTATAGTTTTCATATGCTTAATGATTTTGCAATCTTTGATGTACGTTATTTAAATGTTTTTTTCTCATCTGTTGGATTTTTTCTGTAGTGATATCATTTTTTTATGCATCTGCTGGATTTTTTTCTGTAGTGATGTCATTTTTTATGCATCTGATAGAATTTTTTCTGTAGTGATGTCATTTTTTTTGCGCTACTGTTCAATTATTTTCTGAAGTGGTCATTTTTTTTGTGCATTTTTTCTGTAGTGATGTCATTTTTTAGGCATCTGCTAGATTTTTTCTGCAGTGATGTCATTTTTTTTGTGCATCTGTTCGATTTTTTTCTGAAGTGATGTCATTTTTCCTGTAGTGTGTGTTGTGACTTTTTATATTATTGTCCTTATAATATTTTTTTATATGTATTTGTATGTATTTTGTATGCTTTAATTTTTCCTTACTATATTTTCCTCCAATGCATGTTACGATTTTTACCTGAAGTGAACGTTTTGCTTTTTTTCCTGAAGTGTATTTTTTTATATTATTATTTTTTGTTGTAGTGAATGCTGTGATTTTTTTTAGCATTGTGTGTTCTGAGATTATTTGAATGCTGTGCTTCAATAATAATAATAATAATAATAATAATAAAATAATAATAATAATAATAATAATAATAATATAATAATAATAATAATATAATAATAATAATATATAATAATAATGTAATAATAATAATAATAATAATAATAATAATAATAAAATAATAATAATAATAATAATAATAATAATAAAATAATAAAAAATAATAATAATAATAATAATAATAATAATAATAATAATAATAATAATAATAATAATAAATAATTATAATAATAATAATAATATATAATAATAATAATAATAATAAATAATATATAATAATAATAATAATAATAATAATAATAATAATAATAATAATAATAATAATAATAATAATAATAATAATAATAATAATAATAATAATAATAATAATATAATAATAATAATAATAATAATAATAATAATAATAATAATAATAATAATAATATTAATAATAATAATGATATAATTAATAATAGTAAAAAACAAAACAAAAACAAATTACAACTGAACACCATGAGAGAATTCTTCTGACCCAAAAGAGAGGAAAATCCAAAAATAGGCCTTATATGACCTATTTATAAAGCATTTTTGCGTGTTTTTTGATGTGTTTCTGATGTGTGTGTGTGTGTCTGTGCTATAAGACTTGTCTATTACAGAATCATTTTCTTAATACATATTGAAAGATGATTCCGAATCAAAGAGTGAATTTTTTCTTAATTAAAAAAAAAAAAAATGTATTTTATTCATATAATATTACTTTTCTCTAATTAAGAATATATTTTTTTGTGTTCCTTTTGAAACTAAAAGGTAAAAAAAAGTATTTCTGAAAAAATAGAGTTCGAATTTTCTTTTTACATGAAGTCTTTAATTAATTAAAGAAAAGTTTGTTTGATTCTTATTACTTCAATCATAAAATACAGATCAATGACACTAAGAGCTTTCGATCTTAAAATTCTTAGTAATTAAATATTGAATATAGAAGCTCAATTATATTTAGAACAAGAAAAATGGCAACAACAAGGAGAACAAGAATATACAGATTTAGAACAAGAACATATAGGTAAATAAATGGTGGAACAAGAATATATAGGTCCAGAACAAGAACATAAAGGTAAATGGTAGAACAAGAATATATAGATCTAGAACAAGAACATAAAGGTAAATGGTAGAACAAGAATATATAGATCTAGAACAAGAACATAAAAGTAAATCGAAGAACTAGTATATATAGATCTAGAACAAGAACATAAAGGTAAATGGAAGAACAAGAATATATAGATCTAAAACAAGAACATAAAGGTAAATTGTAGAACAAGAAGAGCAGCAATTAAAACAAGAAAGGCAAACACGAACAAGAACATCACGAAAGAGAATAGAAAGTAAAGAAAAATAAATGCAAAACAAAAAGAAAACGTAAACAAAACATATTTAAAACAAAAACAAAAACCAAAAAAAATTCAAAAATAAAAATAAAAGAGAAAAAGGAAAACTAAGATGAAGAAAAGAAAACAAAGAATGAAAAAAAAAATATTATTATTATTATTATTATTATTATTATTATTATTATTATTATTATTATTATTATTATTATTATTATTATTATTATTATTATTATTATTATTATTATTATTATTATTTCTGAAGAAGAGATTTCATATATATCCGAATTTAATACTATAAACTTAAAATCTGTCATATGCTTC
>SEYY01016203.1:0-15893 GCA_009176605.1 Armadillidium nasatum
CCTAACTCTTTCAACCCTCTTCATAGCTCTTTTTTCAAAGCCATAAATCATCCTTGTTACTCTACGTTGGACTCTCTCCAGCATATCTATTCTTTTCTTAAATGAGGAGCCCAAACCTGTGCACAATACTCTAATCTGGCCTAACATAGCTATTATATAGCTTGCTTATAACCTCTTTGCTCTTGTAAACTACATTGCGATTAATTATACCTAACATCTTATTGCTCTATTCCTTGCTTCCAAAATTGATCACCCACTTTCATTCCTGCTAATAATCACACCTAATCCTTTTCTTGGTCCATAGTCTCAAGCACTCCCATTCATTTCATAATTAAATTTTTTTGAGTAACCTACATGAAGAACTTTACATTTTTTACTATTAAAGTTCATTTGCCACCTCTCTGCCCAACCAAGAAGTCTATCTAGATCACTTTGAAGTTTATGCATCCACATTATTCTTACTGAGGTAACATTTGGTATCATCAGCAAACTTAGAAACCTTACATTTAAGACCTTTGTCTAAATCATTTATATAAATAAGGAACAAAAGTTGTCCCAGCACAGAACCCTGTGGGACTCCACTCTTCACCGTTTCCCATAATACTTATTACCATTAAGTAATACACATGCCTTTGTTTTTTTTTTTTTTTTTTTTAAACTTTTGTTATACAAAATCTGAAATTTTTTTGGAGAAAATGCATATAATCAGTAAGTGAATGTTGGCTATTCTACTCCTTCCTTATAATTAAATAAACTAATTAAATTTGTATCTAATTTCTTAACCTAAAATTTCAGTGTTTTTGACCTCTTTACAAATTTTAGGCAACCCTGGCCAACCTGGCCAAATTTTTTAGACCCAGCCCTGGTTGGTCATAATATATATATATATATATATATATATATATATATATATATATATATATATATATATATATATATATATATATATATATATATATATATATATATATATATATATATATATATATATATTTATATTTTTTAGTTAAGTAAAAGAATATTCTTTATTATAGTAATTGCAAAGATAGGTTTTGCAGTATTTTTTTTACTTTGGAGTTTTTGATGTAACTTACTCTGAAATTCAGTGGGTTAAAGATAAGTTTAAGAAATGACTCTGCCAGTGCTTTTGGCTCTTCTGCCTCAGCAGCAGCTTCACAGTCAATATGAATTACACTTTCCTACAGATATTAATTGAATCTAGCTCTGGAATGTAATTAGAAAACTGCTTCCTGAGTTTGGTAAGATGCCTTATAATTGAATTCTTTTATACCACCAAAAGAATGATCTTTACAAATCTTTGAAAAACACAGTTAACCATAGAGAGGAAGCAAATTTGTTTTTGTTATACTTCTTGACTCCAGTACAGAATATATTTGATACAAATGCTGAAATCTTTTCTCTTGCTGAAATGCCAGTGATATTTTAAATACCTTGTTACCTCTAAAGATATATAATAAGAATATGATTATTTGTGCTTGTCTCTGTTAAAGTTATAACTCAATTGTGAATAGGTGAGAGACTGGAGCACCTTTCTTCATATAATTGGCAAAATATTACTGAAAACAGGAAGCTTTCCAGGCGTGATTTAAGCTTGTATAAATGGAAAGTGATAAAGTTAAACTTCCATAAGGGGGTTTGTGAGTTTTTTTGTGATAATATATTACTTACTGTTGTGAAAGAAGAGGGTCAGCCTAGATGATCTATACATTTTGTCTTGCATGAAATAAACTAAGAATAAATAAGGCTGCTGAAAAGGCACTGAAACTCGTCAAAGTATACAAAGAATTTTGAAATTAATTATTATTTGGTTTCTTTATTAGTCATAAAATAATACTAGGTAATTTAATTGCCCTAATTTAAAGGAGTAATTTTTTTCTTATTTTTAATTTCATTTATTTGATAAAAAGTTTCATATTTGATTTTTTTTTATACATTTAAGATCAGATCTTATTTCGGCAACCACAAGTGCAAAATCATTATAGCAGTGGTAAATGGTGATGCGTACATTGTATAATAAAGTTTTTATTTATTAAATTCTGTTGTTAATCTGATTTGTTTTTTCTCAAAACTACAAAAATATAATGTTTTTTTTTTTATTTTTTTTTTTTTTTTGTAATTTTTTTTTTTTTACATTTTTTTTTTTTTTTTTTTTTACCTTGATCTTTTTTTTTTAACTTTTTTTTTTTTTTTTTTGTTTTATTATTTAATAATAATGTATTTGTTGATTGCTTATGAAAGTGACAGTAATGAAAAGTTCTTAAGTGGTTTAAAATATTTGCACAAAGAATTTTTGTCTTTAAATATGATCATTGTCTGTGATCTTGTAACAGTTCTTTTAATTATCCATCCCGGAAGACCTGTCATAAATTCTCTTGGGCACTTCTGAATTTCTTAAGACTTCTTTCTCCCACTGTGTTATTCCTTTCAATTTTATGACTAATTTTTCTTTACAACACTGGACAATATGTCGGAATTTTATTTAATATTAGTATTTGGACTCCAATCCAAACTGTCTCCTTAACGCCATCACTTTCCTTTTAACCCCAGCAGAGTTGACATCTTTTTGATGGTCTGATTGGTCTTCAATTTGATTGCCTCCCTTCATGGATCTTTATCATACTTAGGTTTGATTTTGATTGTATTACATTCTGGTAAGGGTAATCAAATCCTTTGTTTTTATTTTAGATCTTTCCCAGCAATGAAGCGAGTTTCACTTTAGCTGAAGATATTAAAAATGAAGAATTAGATGAAAAGACATTAATAAAATCAGAGTTGAGAGAATCAGAGAAGGAATCCATATTTGATGAAGAATTGGTTAACAATGATGTCATAAAATCCGAAAATCAGATGATGGTTGAGAAGAAATTTTGTTCTCAGAACTTAAAGGTTTGGCAATTCAAATTTGTGGTTACTTTTTACTTAAATTATAAACAAGTTATTAATTGAATGGAAAACTTCTTTATTATTATTATTATTATTATTATTATTATTATTATTATTATTATTATTATTATTATTACTGAGTCAATTTCATTTACAGGAATTTGTGAACCCTGAAAAATGTTTCATCATTGTTGAATAAAGTAAATGACGGAGGTTCAGAGGCACAATTTGAATCAGATGAAGAGAGATTCTTCGCACAAATTGTAAAGTCAAAGTCTCCTTCGGTTCTTCTCAACAAGTTGACTGAAATAGAATTAAAGGTAAATTTTGATTTATTATTATTATTATTTTTATTATATAGTTTTGATTTATTTTTTAATATAACTGTAATTCATACAAATTAATGAGTCAATTCCTGGTTTGCCAGTACCTCCGATTGTTCTTACTCTATTCCTCACAAAGATTTCATCAACATAAAATTCCTTAGTCTCTTGCTACTAATATTTTATGATAGAATTTTGCTAAATTTGTCCTATCAAAAATTATCTCCAAATATTTATTATTATTATATTTGTAGTTACTTTTCTTCCTATTCACTCCTACCAAAAGTGATAGCTTTGCTCTTTCTCTATTCTGTTTTTTTTAACTGCTCTACAGCTGTATTACCTTCTGATAATGAACTTGTCGATCAAACATTTACCTCTAATTCCACATAATATGATTCCTCTTCCCTCATTTCCATCCTCACATCCAATGCCTGACATTGTATTTTCTTTTAAAGATTTCATTTAGCTCACATTTTAGAGCCTTTTCCCACCCTTAATCAAAGATGAATACCATATAGAATTTCTCTGCGAGAACTGAACCATAAGTCTGATTTATTACCACTTACGCTATGCAAGGAATTTATTCTCTCTAATCTTAGAGAAAGAGAGAGACCGTAGATTTTATCAAGGTTCGATTGTATCCCTTATATGGACCGACCGGGGCCCCAACCCCTGGGCTCGGCAAATAATCAGGGAAAACCTGGGTTAATTGCAAATTATACTTATTAATGGTTAATTAAATCAAACAAAATATAAGAAAATTATGATTTCAAGTCCATTATTCTTTCGTTACATATTGGATGGGTTAGAAAGAGGAATCAAACAATTCATTCAATTAAATCACTATTCACTATCAGAATCTTCTTGAACATTTACATCATAAGTTTTAGAATTTTTTTGGGGAATAAAATGTTCAGGAACTCTAAGATTGTATTTTAAAAACAGTAACATTTCTACATTCTTTGGCAATAGTTTGATTCTATCTTTTATATCTTACATTTTTTCAAACTTTAACTTAGGGTCTTACCTAAGTAAACCTGTTGATTCACTATTATGAATCAGAATTTTTTTTTTTAATTTTTGTAGTTTTTTAAACTTTTATTATTCAAAGTCTTTTTTCTGAATTTTTTTTTTTTTTTTTTTTTTTTTTTTATGAAAAAAATGCATATAATCATTAATTTAAATAAATGTTGGCTATTCTACTTCCTTATAATTAAATTAATTTCAATTAAAATTATATCTAATTTTCTTAACCTAATATTTCAATGTTTTTGACCTCTTTTCAAATTTTTGGTAACATAGACCCCGGCCAAGACCCTAGACCTGGCTCCGGCAAAATTCCAACCCCGTTCGGTATCTAACCCTTAGTCCTTTATCCTCTTTGTACTTCTCATTAAGGATCTTCTCTCAGTCACTTCTGTCCACTCTTTTGATTTCAAGTTTAAGTTACTCTTTTTTTTAAAAAAAATTGTAAAATGGTTGCTTTAAAACAGCAAAATTGACGTTTTTTTCATAACTGGAGTCGAGAAAACATGGTTGTTTTCAATACTTCAAAAACTCGTTTCCATTTTATTTTCTACTGGAAGCATTCATCAATTCCTCTATAATCTAATTTGAAAACATCCAGATGTAATCATCAACTTTCCTCAAATATTTTTTGTATTTTTTTTTCTTCCAATCTCTATTGGTGGAATCATTTTGTTTCTGTTGCTAAAAAAGTTCTGAAAGATTAATTCTAAGGCATCTTCTGAACCACTTCACACCACCTCAGTTAATTGCTCTTATGTACGGATGACTTCTGCAATTGCATAGAATGTGAACACTGCTCTTCTAATCTACCCCTTAGTAGACATGCTCCACTGATCTTCCCCTTAGTTTACACTCCCCCTCTGGTCTTCCCCTTAGTGAACACTGCTCCTCTGGTTTCTTCCCCTTAGTGAACACTGCTCCTCTTTTCTTCCCCTTAGTGAACACTGCTCCTCTTCCCCTTAGTGAACACTGCTCTTTTGAACTTTCCCTTCTACGAGAACTTGCTTTATTTTTCTTCCCACAAAGTCTCATTCTTCGTTGTCCAGCTCTTTGACCTCCCAATTTATTCTCTTTTTTTTAAATTCCTTCGTGTTTTCTGCTTATAATGTAAAAAAAAATTTTCTTCCATTTGTTTCACTACTTTTGAGTTACACAATGTCAAAGGTCATGTGTCGTGGCATGTCCATTTTTAATCTTTTAATATTCCTATCTTCAATTCATTTTTTGCTTTTTTTTTTTTTTTTTCAATGGTATTAAATCAAACATCATAGCTAGGGACGCAAAAAGGTTTTGTTTTTTTCAGAATTTTTATAACTTATTTTGGAGTTCATTTTGACTTTATTGTGAAATATATATATATATATATATATATATATATATATATATATATATATATATATATATATATATATATATATATATATATATATATATATATATATATATATATATATATATACCTCTGGTGGGCAAAGGCCGGAGGCCTACCAAATTTCACCAGTGTTGGGGAACATTCGGGATCTGATCGCTAATGGCCAACGTGACCCGATACACGGCGTTTAAAAGTGTGCAAGTCAAATGAAGTTGGGAAAACAGATAAAGGGAGTGTGTTCCAGACTTTACCAGTAGAGTACATGTAAGAATGAGCATAGCGGTTAAGTCTGGGGTCGGAGAGTTGGACAGAGAAAGGATGAGACTGTGTAGAAAGTCGTGTTGCACGAGCCCTTCTCAATGGAGGAGGTATGCCACGTGAGAGTTCAGAAGAGCAATGTCCGTTGTAATTGCGATAGTATAGAGAAAGTGATGCAACAATCCGACGGGAAGAAAGAGACTTGAGAGAATTAGTAAGAGCAGGAGAATTGATGAGACGAAAAGCCCTAGACTCCATCTTTTCGAGAATAGCTGTATGAGTGGAACCACCCTAGATGTGAGAGGTGTACTCCATACAGGGGCGAACAACACCCCTATACTGAACAACCAACTGGGATGGCGTAAAAAAACCACGAAGGTGCCTCAGAACACCCAACCTCTTAGAAGCTTGTTTAGAAAGAGAAATAATGTGATCTTTCCAAGAAAGAGCACGAGAAAAAGAAACTCCGAGAATATTGAGGACAGATGAAGGTTTGAGTTGAGTGTTTTCGAAGAAGATATCATAGTTGTGTGGAAGATTGTGTCGAGTAGAAAGATGGAGGAATTGAGTTTTTGAGGCATTGAAAACGACCATGTTTTCTCTGCCCCAATTTGAAATACGAGAAAGATCAGAGGTCAGTTGCTCCAAGGCCATCCTTCTTGAATCTATCAACTGCTGTTGGGAAGGACGTCTTTCAAATTGAAAGGAGTAATGAAGGGTGGAGTCATTGGCATAGGAGTGTATAGGAGACGAAGTAATAGAGAGAAGGTCATTGAATAAAATTAGAAAAAGAGTTGCATTAGCTGCTATAGAACGACTGGATAGGAAATTAGAGAGAAGGATAGATTCTGAAAGAGTGAAGTTTGGAAATCAAAGCTTTGTGCCAGACTATCAAAAGCTTTCGATATGTCTAGCGCCACAGCGAAAGCTGCAACTGGTGAATTTTGCACTTTTTCGATGGGAGGGTCGAACCAAGGATTCTCCTCTAATACAGGGTTCTTTGAATTTTCAAGTTGTGAGTTCATATCATCAGGCATTTTGTTTTATGTGAGTAAGGTCTTGGTGAGTACAAAAATTTATTGTTAAGGTTTGTGGGATTTATCTCCCAAGATTAGAAAAAGGGCAATACAACACCCAGCAACAGAGCAAGCCAACCTCTAAGATTAACTACGCTCTGGTATCATTTTATGTAAGGGGTTTTGGACTTAACAAGAAGTGAGAGCAATTTTCAATCCCGCCTTCCAGGCTGGTTCTGGCACTTTCAAAGCGTCTCCTTGCAGTCTGGATAGAACAAGGAGATGAGCTTTGGTATTGTATATGATGTGGACGATTTCACTGCTTCCCTGTCCTCAAGGAAAACCAACCCAGCTGCTAGGTGAAATTTTTTTATAATGATTAGCAAACAATCCATCCAAGGTTGGAGAAAATCTTAAAAGAAGTACTCACCAAAAGTTTGTGAAGTATACAAGCTCACCAAGGAACCACCCGAATATAATATGAACTCAGCAACAAAAGAAACAAAAACAATATTTTAAGAGAAAATATGTATATTTAAGAAAATCATTTATTTACATACGACATCCTATCCTATCCTATCCCTAACAATTAAATAAAGAGGCCTCAACCTACCTAACTGATTACTTAGTCAATGATTGTTTAAATATAGATATTTCCTAACCATGTTAAATATAACTAAAAAACATATAAATACAATATAATCCTAAGAATAAATATTCTCAAACTAAATAATAAAATGAAAACTTTAAATAGTATCAAATTAATAATGAAAATAATAAAATCACTTAAGTAATATGGAAAAATGATAATGGTCAAATTAAATACTAAATTAATAAATAATAATGTCTCAAAAACAATTTTGTATCAATTCAACAATGGATAACATTCACCAACAAAAATAATTTTAATTTCCCAGTTTATACTTCCACAAAAATAAGATTATCACATTAAAACGGAACTATCACAACTCTTTCAAAGAAGTTGGAATTCTTACCACAGTTTTCATCGGTCTTTTAAGTTTAAAACACTACAATTTCCTCAAAGGATAAATTGAGATATTCTTTTTAGACCTCAAAGGATAAATTGGGATATTTGTTTTGGACCTCCTTAGGTGGTACCTGATATTTGATTTTTTTTCGTGGGATTTGATCTTCTACTTCCAAGTGAGGTTTGGTTCTTGATTTCTAAACTGGGATTTGGTCTTGTGTTCCCAAACTGGGTCCTTGAAAATGAAGCACGCAAGAACATTAATTTTATTCTTAATCTATTTCCCTTAAATTGAATAAGTATATTCTTGTTTATTCTTTGTCTCTAAAGTATTCTCTGAAACTTTTCTTCTTGATACTAATAAAGTTCAACTTAATTATCTATAATTTAATTTAATTCTATTTTTAAATTCTAATTTAATTTAATTTTCTTCTAATTTATTTCTTACATCATAACTTAGATTTTTAATTATTTTCCCTTTCGAATTCATAATACAGGAATAAAAGTTATTTATGTTTCTACTTATCCGAATTTCTTCGAGAATCCTGCAAATTTAAACGTCCTTATCTTTTCTTTAAAAAATTGATGGTTTTTATTTTTAGACTTTTCTCTCTTTTCCATTCAGGAATGGTACCTGCTAAAAAAGTATGCTAGTGACGTAGTTCTTTTCTTTCCATTTGTTTGGTTTCTTTTCTGACAATCTTATTCCAATATTTTTATTTTTGTTATTGTTATTTTTGTCATTATTATTTATTTTTATTGTTTTTATTAGTTTTCTTATTCTCATAGTATTTGTTTTTTTGCCCATATTATTCATGTTATTACTATTACACTTCTCTCACTCTTTCTTTTCTTTGGTATTACTTTTTCGCTCTCTTTTATTTACATACGCCGTTATGTATGTAAACTTTTTCCTTTATGTCAGAGGGGTATGTGCCCACCGATGCCTGTTTTCCTTTTGGAAGGCAAACCCTGGCGCCACTTGTGCTGTTCGGAGTGTGAACTGCACCATCCCAGTTAGTAATCCAGCTCACACGACCCTGCATCAGATTTGGTTCTTTTTCCCTGGCTCCTCTTGAACATCTTTAATAAGAGAATTGTCGCCGCTGCCCAGCGCTGTCTCATGGGTTCAAATCTCACGGGTTCGACACTCATGAAGGGAGACCATGGAACCTTAATATTAATATGGATTCTATTAATTTGCTTCGGAACTCTGTGGATACTTTTTGGTAAACCCTGCAATGATTGTTGGCCCTCGAATTTTGGAACTTTGGACGCCAGGATTTCCTCACCTTCCCCTAGACTGCTTCTGCCAAACCCCAGCTTTACCTCGTACGGTAAGCCCTCAACATCCCAGTGCTCTGACAGTTGGAGCAGGATCGACAGAGCGCCATCTGTTATCGTTGTTCTGGCATGAGTGTTAGACGAGTGATCAGATGGCTGATAGTGTGAGGGTACATAAAACGTTTCATTGGCGATTGGTCATCCTCTCACTGGCGCAACCGTCAACAGGAGGTCGTCCTCGCACGTCTCCGCATTGTCCACACCAACCTTACGCACAGCTACCACATTTCTCGGAATCGTTCTCTCTCTTGTCAGTTCTGCCATCTACACAATAATAATAATTGCAGAGTTACACACTTAAAATTGATTTTCACTATTGTGAAATATTAAAATTTGTTTAACATTCCAAGAAATTTTTAAAATCGTAATTATTTTACATTTAATTAGTATTTTTGTAAAGTATATAAAGTTTATGTTGAATAAATATAATTTTTTGTATTGTTTTGTACAGACACTACTTGGCGATGTTGGTGAGGTAGAAAATGGTTCCAAAATGAAAAGTAGTTCAAAAAGCAGAACCCCAATCGTCAGTAACACGTGATCAAAGCCCTAAAGAGAGTCATCTGGAAAACCTGAGTTGCAGATTTTGTAATTTTAGTTTTAAAGGCCAAGCTGAGTTGAAAATCCATTTAAAGACACATGAAAAAGGAAGTTTAAATGTGCCCATTGCAGTTATGAGGGTAATTCTAAAGATTTTGTTAAAACAGCATTTGTTAATTCACAGCAATGTCAAATTGTTTAAATGTTCTCACTGCAGCTATGAATGCAATTATAAAGGAAGCTTAAAAAGACACATGCTAATTCATGGAAATGTCAAATTATTTAAATGTTGTGAGTGCAGTTATGAATGTAACGATAAAATAAGCTTAAAAATCCATTTGTTAAATCATGAAAATATAAAGTTATTTAAATGTTCTTACTGCTCCTATGAATGCAGTCTGAAAGCAAACTTAAAAAGTCACATGCTTACACATAGCAATGTAAAGTTATTTAAATGTTCTGAATGTAGCTATGAATGTAACGCGAAAAGAAACTTAAAAAACCATTTGTTAAATCATGAAAATATAAAGTTATTTAAATGTTCTGAGTGCAGTTATGGATGCAATCAGAAAGGAAACTTAAAAAAACACATGCTTACACATAGAAATGTCAAGTTATTTAAATGTTCTAAGTGCAGATATGGATGCAATCGGAAAGGATACTTAAAAAAACACATGCTTATACATGGAAATGAAAAGTTATTTAAATGTTCTCATTGCTCCTATGAATGTAACGATAAAATCAGCTTAAAAAACCATTTGTTAAATCATGAAAATATAAAGTTATTTAAATGTTGTGAGTGTAGCTATGCATGTAATTGGAAATCGAACTTAAAAAGACACATGATTATTCATGGTTCCAAATTAAAGAATAAAAATATCATTAAATAATTTATATAAAAGAATTGAACTTTTAAGGGAATTAACAAATAAATAAGTTTTTGCTTAGTGGCTGTAACTCTTCCATTCTTTACTTTTATTCTTAAAATTAAATAACTTTTATTCCACCAGCATAAAATGAAAAGTAATTAAAATTAAATATAAATAAGACATTGCTGACTCATTTCAATCCTAATTTAATTCATTATTTTATATTGGATATTATTTGTCATGATGGCGGAAATATAAATATAAATGATAATATTACATAGGGCAGGACACCGAGAAAGACCGCTATTCTTACCTAGGCCTTTATTTACATGTATATCACAATTCGTGCTACAATTGTTTTGTTTTTGAGATCTCACCTACGAGGGTATATGCCGTCCCTCCAGGCAGACAAAATCCTGCCCTTCAGGCCATCACAAGTTCAGAGAGAGTGAAACACGTCCACACGCTATGAGAGCTCGTGATACTCTCCCGATAGAATGAAACTACAAGTTTTATCACATTGGTAGTCTATATAATGGAACATAGTCTCTACTGAATGGTAACAAAGAAAATATTCATACAGTATTTAATAGTACAAATACTTTAGGTTAACTCTAACACTAATTAATTAATGTTTGTAACGTTAAATTTATATCCGAAAACAAGAAAAAAGTTATGAGCAAAATGATTAAATTTGTTTCCTACTTAATTTTAATTACAAAAATACCTAAGGATAAGTTGGTAATTATTAAACAAAAATTTTGGAATAAAGTTTAATATATTTAAACAATTTTTGTTACGTAAAGAAATATATTTTAAAAGTGTTAAAATTGTAATGTTAATCATTTAAGTTTAAATTTTGAAAGTTTAAATAATAAATAATTTCATGTTGAGTTTTTTCACGAGTTTATAAGCGTAAATTTTGATTTCATTTTCAAGTTTGAATTGTGACTGTTTTCTTTAGCAAAACCCCAAAATATTATCAAGAAAATGAATGATTTTAAATGTTTTTTTTTTTTTTAATTCTCTAACCTTGGCATTCCCCCCACCTCCTAAAATAAATAAATTTTAATATATATATTAGAGATAGAATGAATATGAATTTTTTATATTCGCGAATACGAATACAAATATATATTTTTTTATTTTTCGTGAATACGAATATTATGAAATCTATTTTTTTTTTTCTTTTTTTTTTCTTTTTTTACAGAACTCCACCACTCACGGGCAGAGCCCTTTTCAAGGAGGGGGCACACACATAAGGAGAAAAT
This sequence comes from Armadillidium nasatum, assembly GCA_009176605.1. NCBI lineage: Eukaryota > Metazoa > Arthropoda > Malacostraca > Isopoda > Armadillidiidae > Armadillidium > Armadillidium nasatum. The sequence goes on from SEYY01016203.1 coordinate 11,918, forward strand.
TCCTTTAGACACACACACCTAACGTACAACCCTCAGGTGGGCACAGACGGAAGCCTTGAAGAGAGGAAGATTAAATACAGGAGGAAAAATAGATGATGGTAGAGAGTTCCACAGAATAGAGGTGGCTGGAAAAAAGGAGGTACCACAAGGGGCTAGCCTGGGGTTTCCTACGTCCACACAAAATTGGTGCGAAAGCAGGGCACCCCTTGTGCAACAAGGACGACGCAACGGTGGAGGAATGCGAGAGGCCAATTCCCTCGAGCACATGCCATTGTAATACCTATAGAAAAGAGATGGCGCTTATTCTATCTTCAACATAAATATTAAGTCTTTTAAGTTAACTATCCTATATTGCACCAACATTATATCTTATAAGAGTGTGGTGATAAAATTAACTACGTTTCCATCATCCGAGACATGGACCCACTCCTACAGTGCCTTTTTCTCCAACCACTACGTTTCCAGTAATCGAGACGTGGATCCACTCATACAATGCATCCCGACCAACCTTTTTCTCCAACCACCGCACTTTGGAAAAGAGTTTTTAAAACTTCATTATTCAAATCTTAAAATTGGTAACTTATATTTGAAGAACAATAACTTTTCTGCTCGGTTCGCTGCGAGCCTCTAGCGTTTTTCATTAAAAATAAAATATTCGTTTTGTATTTCGAATACGGATAATAAATATGCGAATATTCTCGAATACGAATATGAATATTCGGTACATCTCTAATATTATATATTCCCTTACGTGTTTCACAGGCTTAAAAAAAGTTTAGAATCTGAAAATTTGGTATTACTTATAAATTATAATAAATGTTTTTAATAATTTCTTAAAAAGAAGCTATTCATTTTTTTTTTTTATTTTTTTTTTTTTTTTTTATTTTTTAGCCTAACAATTCGGGCTCGAATTTTTTTTTGTAAAGTAAATATTATTAGTTATTAATTAAACTTCTGTATTCATTGTTGCTTACAAGAGCAAAAGGAAATAAATATTGCTTTCGGTGTTGTCAAAAGGATATGTGGAATGTGAAAATCTCAATTCGCAGTCACACTTCGCTGTAGCAATTAACAGCTGATCTATATAAACAAATGTAAATATAAAATCTAATTTAATCACTCAATTAATTTAATTAATCATTTAATTAATATTACAAGTGTCATACGTAAGAATACAGTATATAACGTATGAATCAAACGACGATTTTTAAAGACTTGACGGCAGTCGTGATTTAAAAACATTGGAACCAACGAAATTTTTAATTATTGAAAATAATTTAATTTGCTTCATTTGAAACAAATTAATGATCTGAAAATGCTAAAATAATTATCCGTAACAATTTGCAAACAAATCTATCTGAGTAAAAATATTTAAAAGGTATTTATTCTAAAAGAAATCTTTGGCCTAATTCCTCCATGTTTGTTTACATCAAGGGGACCATTTCTGCTCGTGGCAGCGAAAATTGAAGATAGAAATTTCGATCTTCAATTTTCGTTGCCGCGAGCAGAAAATTATTGCAATGAAACTCGTGGGATGCGATTCATGGGATACTTCGCTATAGCATTCTTCAAATCCCTTGAAGAATCTTGACCATGAAACACACTTATTAATATCTTTAATTTCCCCTTCCTCGAACAGAAAATTACTGCAGCAAATCTCTTGGAACACGATTCATGAAATGCTTCACTTTAGCAATCTTCAAGATCTTTAATTAAAGAATCTTGAATGGAACACCTCTATTCTTTGAGGCTGGATGTAAAGGGTATGGGTGGTTGTCAGTAGGGATGCCGATATACGAAAAATATATCGTTATTTTTTTAATATGTCAAATTGCTCTCGATACAATTGGTTAAAAATAATCGATATATCGGTTTAAAATATCGTTTGAATTATATATATATATATATATATATTATATATATATATATATATATATATATATATATATATATATATATATATATATATATATATATATATATATATATATATATGAGGATAAAATAACGATATATCGGCTTTAAAAATATCAACGAAATGTTTTCGATATTATTGCAAAAATATCGATAGCGATATATATATCGGTACACTTTTGTCAAGACGTCATCCCTTTTCCTAAGCATAACCTAGGCATACGTATTCATTGTTTTAGGTTTGGTGTTGTTAAAAAAAATATATATATAAATAAAATAAAGAAAATAAGATGGTGATGGTAAAAATGGTGTTGTGTGGAAGTGGTAATAGTGATGATAATTTCATAATTAAATGAAGCACCAGCTTAGTAATTGAATTGCTGAAAAAAAAGCTTGGTGTTGCTAAAATTTTATGACCTTGGGGTTGGCTATTGGAGCCAACGACATCTGGAAGTGCCTGTTCATACTGGGACATTTTCATAGTGCTATGTTAACCTCGTGATTTCCTTATAATAGAATTTAGTTTTCTAAATTTACTTACAAATCTGAGTAAAGATATTTACAAAAGGTATATTCTAAAAGATATAGTTGGCCTACACCTCCATGTTTGTTTAATCACGTGACCATTTTCCTGTACAACCATAGCATATTTATTCATCACTGTACTCTTGTTGGAAAATTGAGCTTGAAATAGAATGCACATGTTGTAATCAATTTACTTTTCAATTATGAAGTCTCATTCAATTTGTTCAGATTTTTCCATTTTGAAAAAAATGGTAAGATTAGTCATTTAGGCACATAAGGTTAATAGTTTAGCCTATGATCATGAGTCTGTATTTTTTATTATATTGAAAATATAGACAAAATATGCTGAAATGCATTGCACATATATTTAAGTTTGGAAAAGCAAAAAAATGAATTTAAAAAAAAATATATATATTTACTCTGAATCGTGATTTCCATATTTGTCCTTAGAGTGTTTATTATTTTGGTAGTTTTTAGCATAATTATTTTTTTTTTTTTTTTTTTTTTTTTTGAGATAGAGTGCTAGTCATGTTAGGTCTATTTGTCGGTTGTAGTCATAGATTTACCCTTGAAGTCAAGATTAGGTTAAATTGAAATAGTTGTTAGGTCTAACAAACTTTGATTTAGCCTAACCTTGACTTGAAGGGTAAACATTCACATAGTTAGAAAATAGGCCTAACCTGGTAAGTGTTAGGCTATTCATATAATTTACTTGAATGAAGATTCTAATTATAATATGAATGGAGGTTGGCTTAAGACTGTGAACCAAGGACAGTATTTGGGTATGATTAATAGTATTTATTTGAAAGTGGTTAATCATCACTAAAAAGTAAGAAATTAGGCAAATTTTTTTAGGTATAGTAAATTAATAAATCACCATATTGATTACAAAACCAAGAAAATTATAAGTAAACTTTGTAATAGGCATGTTAGATCAGTATTATAGTATTCAACACATTTTTACACTCATTTAAAAAATATAATGGAAAAGAGTAACATATATCCTCAAGAAAGATTTTTTGACTTGAGAGTAAGAGTTATGAGGAGTGCCTGAAGGAGTTAGGAATATTTTTTATAGAAAGGTAATTTCTTGGAGGGCACATTTTACAAGTTTACAAAATATTTACAATTTTTAATAATATTGAAGTCAATAATTATTTGTTGAATATGGAAGAGAAACCAGAGGTCACAATAAGAAAATTTAAAACTATCTATTCAGCATAGTTAATTATTGTAATGGTTTGCCAAAGAAAGTTGTTGAAATCACTTTCAACATTTAAGAAAAGATTGGATAGGTATATGGGTGGTCTTTGCATCATATATCCATTACTAAACCAATTTGTTCAGATAGTAGTTAGATATTACAGCTACTCTTCATACAGTATAAATGACCACACAGTCTAATCAAATGAATAGCACTGTGTAGTTTGCATGTATCGTAGCTTTAGTTTTGGCATTTGTGGTTGGAGTGTGTGTTGACTTTCACTTTATGAATTGTAATGTAGAAGAAATCTTTGGTTTGACTTTGCGTATTTAA
>SEYY01016204.1:0-7500 GCA_009176605.1 Armadillidium nasatum
GAAAGGATGAGAGTGTAGAAAGGCATGTCGCAGAGCCCTTCTCAATGGAAGAGGTATGCGACGGAAAAGCTCAGAAGAGTTTCATTGTAATAGCGATAGTATAGAGAGAGTGGCGCAAATTTTTTGAAAAATTTCTCACCCCAACTTCAAATGACAAAAATTCAAAATTTTCTTCAAATGACAAAAATTCAAAATTTTGTTTTTCTTCATTTTTTCATCAAAGGGTTGTTTTGATTGAAGCACTTCTTCAAGGTGTTCATATTTTTTAGGAATTATTTAAAAAAAAAATTTGAAAATATCCAAGCAGAAAGGATTCATATACTTATATGAATCCTTCATGAAAATATCATGAATGATTGTTTGAATCAAAAACAATCCTTAGATGAAAATGTATCTAAATGAACCTCCTATTTTTTCTGGAAAAATAAAAAAAAGTTGTTGAGCAAATTTTGAAATGGTGTCATTTGAAGGTGAGTTGAGAAAGTTTTCTTGAAAAAAAAACCTCCCGTCAAATAACTTCAGTTCAAAATTTGCATAACAACTTTTTAAAAAAATTTTTTTTTTCTGGTAAGTGAGGAGGATCATATAGAAACATTTTCATGTAAGGGCTGTTTTTGATTGAATTAATCCTTCATGGTTTTTATGGATTGTTTCTAAATTTTTTGAAAAAAAATCCCTAAAAATCATGAAAACACCATGTAGGAGTGCTTCAATCAAAAACAACCCCTAGATGAAAATGTATCTATATCATTCTCCAACATTTTCTGAAAAAATGAAGAAAAATTGTTGAGGAAATTTTGAATTTTTGTCATTTGAAGGTGGGGTGAGAAATTTTTTAAAAATTTTCAAAATATGAAAGCACCATGAAGGATTGTTTCAATCAAAACCAATCGTTAGAGGAATATGTTTTAACATCATTCGACTACATTTCCTATTGAACAAATTTCGAGCTAGGGGTATTTGAAGCTTTGGTAAATTATCTCCCAAACCATACCCCCTACAGAAATTTTACATGAATGCAAAAATCTGTATTGTCCCCATTTATACAAATATACCAAGTTTGATATTTCTGCTGTGAAAATTAAAAAAAAAATTCATAAAACAAAAGTCGACAAAAATATAACCAAAAATGTTCCTCTCCGTTCTGAATTCACCTATATATATGAAGTCCTTTTTCCAAAAATAGTCCAGCCTTTTTGTTTTTATTTATGATATTTCAATTATTATTATTTTAAATATCTTCTATATAGTTAATGAATTTATATTTTGATTGTATTTTAAAATTGAGTTTGTGCTGAAGACAGACCGAGATACAGTGTGAAACGTTCAAAGTGTATTAAATGAGTATGTGGAAACCTTCAGTATTGGCTTTAACCTTTCTAATTAGATTAAGGTTCACTAGGAAAAGAAGCTATCTTAATTTATATATGTTATATATATATATTATATATATATATATATATATAATATATATATATAATATATATATATATATATATATATATATATATATATATATATATATATATATATATATATATATATATATATATATATATATATATATATATATATATATATATATATATATATATACTATATATATATTAATGGATATATTCGCATCCTCATCAAAATTTAACATCCATCAGCATGTGCATCCTCACTTTCGAAAAATCAATATCCGCATCTGCACTTTCGAAAATTTAACATCCGCATCCATCCGCATCCGTAAATGAGAAAAAATGACATCCGATCCATCATTAATATATATATATATATATATATATATATATATATATATATATATATATATATATATATATATATATATATATATATATATATATATATATATATATATATATATATATATATATATATATTTATATATTATAACTTTTTAGAAGGATTTTAAAGCATGTCAACATAACATTACCAATGGCAACCTGTCATATATCACCTGTACCTGCAAATATATAAAATTATTTAAAAACAACCAATAATCACAGAGAGTAAAATATAAATTCAGAGACATAAACATTAACGAAATTATCTCGTTGCGAAGAGTCCGACATATATGCCTGGAGTCTTGCACAAAGACATATATATATATATATATATATATATATATATATATATATATATATATATATATATATATATATATATATATATATATATATATATATATATATATATATATATATATATATATATATATATATATATATATATATAAATATTATATATATATATATATATATATATATATATATATATATATATATATATATATATATATATATATATATATATATATATATATATATATATATATATATTATATATATATATATATATATATATATATATATATATATATATATATATATATATATATATATATATATATATATATATATATATATATATATATATATATATATATATATATATATATATATATATATATATATATATATATATATATATATATATATATATATATATATATATATATATATATATATATATATATATATATATATATATATATATATATATATATATATATATATATATATATATTATATATATTATTATATATATATATATATATATATATGTATTGCTGAGCATAAACCTACATAAAGCTTAGATACACAGTCTACGTATATGTTAGCAGGTGAAGGTATTTTTAATAGCGGAAATTTTAATTCTGATTAAGACTTAAAAGAGTAACGTAATTTTTTGTCATCTGTTCAGGAAATTTCTTTCTTTCCTCGTTCCGTTTTGTTACAGAGAAATTTTTTAAGGAAAGCAAAAATGAACGAAATTAATGATGAATCAAACTTGGTTTTATATATATATATATATATATATATATATATATATATATATATATATATATATATATATATATATATATATATATATATATATATATATATATATATATATATATATATATATATATATATATATATATATATATATATATATATATATATATATATATATATATATATATATATATATATATATATATATATATATATATATATATATATATATATATATATATATATATATATAAAGATGAAAATGGATGTATTTAAAAGATAGACAATGAATCAATAAGTTGACATATTCCTAATATTCCTAATTAATTTATGTTATAATAATGGAATAAAATAAATATATAACAATGTTATAATTAAAGTATTATATGAAGTATGTTGACAATAAAAAAGTTTAATGTTTTGAAGGAAATGCCACTGCAGTGATAAAAGTTCCAAACCAGCGGAAGAGGATGTATTGCCGAATATCTAAAGTATATTTACAGAAGATCCATATATGTTGAAGATGCAATGTTTAATGTTTATCTTGTGTTTCAGGAGTGAATGTTGAATATAATATAAAACAACAACTGATGTGTGTGTGTGTGCGTGCGTGTGTGTGTTTGTGTGTGTGTGTTTGTGTGTGTGTGTGTGTGTGTGTGTGTGAGAGAGAGAGAGAGAGAGAGAGAGAGAGAGAGAGAGAGAGAGAGAGAGAGAGAGAGAGAGAGAGAGAGAGAGAGAGAGAGAGAGAGATTGACACACATACAGACTAAGAGATAGACAAACAGATAAAGATAGATTGAAAATGAAGAGAGAGAGAGAGAGAGAGAGAGAGAGAGAGAGAGAGAGAGAGAGAGAGAGAGAGAGAATGTGAATAAGGATATAAAGAATAAGGAATACTATAAATTTCAAGAGCACATATTAAAATCTAAATATATTCAAATTGTTGAAATTATGATTTTGTGATTAATATATATATATATATATATATATATATATATATATATATATATATATATATATATATATATATATATATATATCATAGGTGGGCATAAGCGCAATTGAGAGCGCAAAGCGCAATTTGCTCTTTAGGTAAAAAATGTGCGCTTTTGGATTTGCGCTCAACAACTTTTTTTAAGAACGTAAAAGCGCAAATTTGCGCTCTATCTAAATAATTTAATAATAATAATATATATATATATATATATATATATATATATATATATATATATATATATATATATATATATATATATATATATAATATATATATATATATATATATATATATATATATATATATATATATATATATATATATATTATATATATATATATATATATATATATATATATATATATATATATATATATATATATATATATATATATATATATATATATATATATATATATATATATATATATATATATATATAATATATATATATATATAATATATATATATATATATATATATATATATATATATATAATATATATATATATATATATATATATATATATATATATATATATATATATATATATATATATATATATATATTATGATTAATATATACATATATATATATATATATATAATATATATTATATATATATTATATATATATATATATATATATATATATATATTTTGCATATATTTTATTCTGCGATTTTCAAAAATTGCAACGCTAGTATACGATAATATGCATTTAAGTTTTTAATTCACGCAAACTGTTCTTTGGGGAAAACATATATATAATATAAAATAAATATATAATATAATATATTATATATATATATATATATATATATATATATATATATATATATATATATATATATATATATATATATAATATATATATATATATATATATATATATATATATATATATATATATATATATTATATATATATATATATATATATATATATATATATATATATATATATATATATATACGTATATATAAAAAGAGAGAAAGAGAAAGAGAGAGAGAGAGAGAGGGAGGAGGAGACTGATAAAGATAATACATTATTCCCCTATTTTTGCTGTAGCTTGCAAAACTATGCTCGATAATAATTTTCCCTCCAATTTACAAGGTTAAAATAATTATCATTTCTATTTGTTCAGTTTTGATAACTCTTTCTTCCCCTTTCAACAAACACATTGACTTTTCTCTATTATTAATTACTTATCAGTTATCATCTTCCTTTATTAATTCCCTAACATCCTTCTTTATTAATTCCTTATCATTCTACTTTATTAATTCCCTAACATCCTCTTTATTAATTCCTCCTTTATTAATTCTTTATCATCCTCCTTTATTAATTCCTTATCATCCTAATTTATTAATTCCTTATCATTCTCATATATTAATTCTTTATCATCCTCCTTTATTAATTCCTTATCATCCTAATTTATTAATTCCTTATCATCCTCGTATATTAATACCTTATCATTCATTCTTCTTTATTAATTACCTAACATCCTCCTTTATTAATTCCTTATCATCCTCCTTTATTAATTTCTTATCATTCTACTTTATCAATTCCTTAACATCCTCCTTTTTTAATTCCTTATCATCCTCCTTTTTTAATTCCTTATCATCCTTCTTTATTAATACCCTATCATCCTCCTTTATTAATTCCTTATCAAATGAACCTTAAAAACTTTTTACCCACTTTAATCAAATCTTTTCCAATGTCAGAACTGCTTCTGCAAGATCTTGTTTAATTTTAACCTCTTCTGTAATAGCAATACTTTGTCACCTTTGCTCTTTATTGGAAATACTTGCAGGAGTGTTAAAATTTCGGTTAACATCAACCCTTTTTAGTAAATTGCCTGTCAAATTAAATACAATTAATTCAATGTCTTTCTTATTAAATATACCATTTAGCTTTAATATCTTTCCAATTTTCTTCAGACGTATTCCTTTAACTTAAAAAATTATGGAAATTTAAGAAATAATCTTGAATGTAGAATGAAATTCTTTTTTGTTATTGTAATTTCCATAGAATGACTTTTATTATTCTCTAAGTTTATATATATATATATATATATATATATATATATATATATATATATATATATATATATATATATATATATATATATATATATATATATATATATATATATATATATATATAAACATAAAGCTGCCTCGGAGATGATTGGAGGTGCGGCATCCAAAGAATAACCCTCATTCATTCTCTCGTCCACCTCTCACCCCATCATCATTTGGGAGTTGGCGGCCTCCGATGATGAAAATGGTGCCTCCATTACCCCGCCATTCCTAATTTTATTCTTTGCCTAATATCACCTCTCTTCTTCTAAACCTCATCTCTTGTTCTTAACCAAAACTCAGGTGCTTGGGTGCGCTGACAGCAAAATTTATTCTGTTACCTCATACTGTCTCTATCCTCAATTTTCAGAAAAAGGCCAATGTTGCTCATATGTTAGTTTTCGAATCCCTTCGTAATAGGAACATTTTTGATTTGCAAACTTTCCTCTTTCGGAATCAATCATCCTCTCGGTGACCTACTCTCTGATTTCCTTTTTGGTTGTTCTATTAGCAGCTGTTGTAGAATGGCCACCGTTCTTCCTTTAAATCTATAAATAGTGATGTTCCTCAGGGATCTATCCTATCCCCAACTCTTTTTCTACTTTTCATTAATAACCTTTCTATATACTTCATCACCTATCCACTCATGTTCTGATGACTCCACCCTTCTTTACTCCTTTCGCTTTGAAAGACGTCCCTCCTAACATCAGTTAATTGACTGTAGAAGAGTTGCCTTGGAGCAACTGAACCTCTAATCTTTCTCGTATTTCAAATTGGGGCAGATAAATCACTGTCGTTTTCAGTTTTCCACAAAAATTATGACATCTTCGAGAACACTCGACTCAAACCTTCATCTATCCTTAATATTCTCGGTGTTTCTTTTTTTCGAGATCTTTCTTGGAAAAATCACATAACTTCTCTTTCTAAACAAGCTTCGAAGAGTTTGAGTGTTCTGAGGCGCCTTTGTGATTTTCTTTAACATCACTTCATTTGTTTGTTCTTTATAGGGGTGTTGTTTGTTTCTGTATGTATGTATGAGGTATTGACCTCACACATCTGTGGTGGTTAAACAGATGTGTGACAAGGTGTAGTCTAGGACTTTTCATCTTATCAACCCTCCTGCTCTCACTAATTCTCTCCAATCTCTTTCTGCCCGTCTAACTATTGCGTCACTCTCTCTATACTATCGCAATCACACTGGACACTGCTCTTCAAAATTCTACTGTCGCATACCTCCTTCATTGAGAAGAACTACACAGTCTAATCTACACAGTCTAATCCTATTACTCTCCAACTCTCTGATACCAGACTTTGCAGATATGCTCAATCTTAAAAGTACTCTACTGGTAAAGTTCGGGACACACTTCCTTTATCTATTTTCCCAACTTCCTTTGACTTGCACACTTTTAAGTGCCGTGTATTGGGACATGTCGTGGTTTAACCATTGGATTCCGGTATTGACCCAAATCTGGTGGAAATCAATAGGGCTCAGGCCTTTGCCCACTAGAGGAGACTTATATATATATATATATATATATATATATATATATATATATATATATATATATATATATAT